>PVIR01005073.1:0-62500 GCA_004026965.1 Petromus typicus | reverse complement strand
CTCCTCCTTTGAAAGAGACTTCAGCTTCAGCCAGCTCTTGAGTTCCTCTCCACACCCCCATCATCTCCCTGAGTTCTCTGCTGTGATTTTGTTGTGAGTCAAGATGTTCTGTGGTGCATTGTACAGCAGCCAGGCCCTGAGCACACACTGCTAAGAGCCGCCCCCACAACCATCACTTGCACAGTATTTGCTTTGCCAATTATTAGTACAATGGGCCAATTTTCATCCTGTGTTGCTCTTGGGGAAAATATGCAGGCTAGGGAACTGCCCTAGTTTGGAAATGGAACAGCAGAAGTTGCCAATTAACATGAGTTTCTTTTTCTCAGGCCCCCAAGGGATTGGTCTCTGGGGAAAATTTATTAATGGCATGATCCTAGGCCCTCGAGGAACTTCTTAGACACCTCAAACCTCTTGGGCTTGGGTGGAATGTTAAAGGTCACTTGGTCTAACTCTGTGCCAGTGTTTGAATACCTTATGATCTTGTCAGCTTCAACCTGAATAGTTTTACATTTGAGAAACTCAACCTCTACTTCTAGCAATGTATTCTATTTACTAGAAAGGTCTTCCCTTTAGTTCAGTCAAATCTCCTTCCTGGTAGCTTTCCAATTTAGGTCTCAGTAGTGAGTGAACCTAACCAACTACTCAGTCTCCATGTTCTAGTAAATAGTCAACCACTCAAGAAAATAGTTTTTAGGCAAAAAATAAAGTTTGGAAAGGAATAAGATAAACCCAGCAATAGTAGAAAGTGAAATTGGTTAGACTTTTTTGCATGGCCCTAAAAGACACAGTTGCAAATTCAACAGCCTATAGGAGCCTTGTAGGCAGTCTCAAAAAACACCACTTTCAAAGTATTAGAAAACATGTGCAATTTCAGTAGAATATAAGAAGAACAAAAGCTGTATGTATCCTTTGCTTTGTAGGAGTTCATACTCTCCCTAGAAAGATAAGGAAAGAAGAAAGTATTTGGAGACATTGAAAGCCCAAGAATTGGTGGGTCAGTAGCCTCAGCTGTTCCATAAAATCTTCTCCTCTTGTAAGAAAAGCTTCCAGCCTCTCTGCTTCAGGCCAACTCAGTCCTACTTATAAAGACTTGAGCCAGCCAAGTCTTTGATATCTCGAACATTCTTAGAAGGGATGTTGATGGAGAAACACAGAAGGATTCTGGGACAGTCCATCAGTACGTGGGAAGAGCAAGGAGAAATCTGGGGGAAATTCTCTCTTCCATATGAAGAAGATGGAAAATCAAGACAACAGGTTAAGGAGAACAGATGAAAGGGGGGCAAGTCACCATAGCAACAAGCCCAACAATTCTAAAAGATGGGATTTTTATTTTTCTTTTCACTTGTCACTCTTTTCAGTACTGTCACTCTCTTTCCCTGCTCCTGGCAGGAGGCAAGTTGTGACTTTTTCACTCCCACCAACAAGCTGCCTGGTTTGACGAAATGCAGCTGCTACAGAATGGGAGGAAAATGGGGTCCCCCCAAAGAGAGCTCAGAAGACTAACCTCGTCTTTCCCAGGTCATAACTGGGAAGCTTGTAGCTTGAATATAAAGCATGAACACTGTAGTTTATATATAAGTCCACAAAAAAAGCCAACTCTTCTATGGACACTCTGGTCCTCAAGTAAACCAGATTTCACAGGACTGCTCATTCTATTCCAACAGAGTGAATCAGGAAGAGTAGGTAATGGCAACTAACTGAATGGAAGAGCTCACACCTCCTTAGCAAGATTAAAATCTGATGCTATCAAAAACCTAATGGCATATATCAGAGAATCACAAAACCTTTCATCAGAGAATCACAAAACCTTTCTAAATGTAAATTCAACTATTTAAAGTAAAACCACACCTGTCCTAGCCCTTCAACCCACTCTTTAAAATGATGTGACATTTAGACAGTTGGGTTTGATCTAGCATTGGTAGTGATGGAGCCCAAGCCACGCATTCATTCTACAAGTCTTACTTGACCTTGAGCATCAACGGAATTGTGTCAGCATAAATGAGAATCAGTGACAATCTATGTCCTGAAAGGGTAGAATTTCCATACCATCTAGCTGTCCCCTTTGTATGAAATGTGGCACACTTGTGCACACATACATACAACCATTGTCCTGGGCCAAATACTTCTTCAGAAGCAAGGGCTGCTCTTCCCCTTCAGGCACAATCAGACATTCAGTCACTGGCTCTTCTCTTTCTTCAGTAATACAGAATATACTTCTGCAGCCCACTTGTATATGAAGATCACATCTATTTCTTTCTCAGATATACTGTACAATAAGTGGACATTCCATTTTCATAGGATATCTGCATAGGGAATTTTGAAGACAGTAAAAGAAAAAGATGTCCACTACTCCATTATTCTTGAAAGCCATCCAAAACCAAAGTGACTTGGGAAAAACCATGAAGAAGAAAACAGCTTTGGTGACCAAAGAAGAAAGGTGTATGGCTACAAAGGCTAAGCAGCTTTTGAGTTCACAGCCTCCAACCTTTCTGTCTGCCATTTTTTACATCTACTCCATCTGAGCCTTACTATCAACCAGTCTCTGCCAGATGTGAACTGATAATACATTAAGATGCATCCACCTCCTCCCTGACACTGTTCAGACAGAAGAGTGTCATAGGAACTCCAAGTCTCCAGAAAAAGAATCACAGCCTTCCTCAAAAACAAATGAGTGTTCTGACATTTTGAATGAAGTGGGCATTTAGTTGTTCAGTAACTCCTGAACCAAGTTCTAAACTCATTTTTGCACATTTTACTTATCAGGCCTGTATCCCAGAACAGGAGAAAAAATTGCCCCTTTGAATCCTTTGAATAATCACTCCCTCTGCTTCCAAAGCCAGGCTATGCCTTGCCAAGTATAACATATATTCAAGAGCCATCTGCCTTAGCAATACAAGAAGCTACTAAGGGGATGTGCCTTAGATAATGCTACATTTATGCTGCTTCTGGGGTAAGAGACCTGCTACTATTTGCCAGCTGTGTTCCTCAAGCTCAGCCCTGCTGAATCCTGTACAATGCACCAAGTAGAACAAGTGCAAAGACCACAGACTTTGTAAATATGTTCCTTTCTACCTGCCCAGATTCTAACAGGCAGATGTCTGAGAGGTTCTAGAGCCACACAGTCCATCACTATGCGGTTCATCTTTGAACACAGGGGGTAAAAGCCACACACCCTATCCCTGAGCCATGTGAGATGTGCATTTTTATTTAATTTAATAAGACATTTGTTGTATTTTAACAAGGAATGAATATCAACAAAGGTGCTGAGGCTAATATGACATCTAGCAATGTGTATTCTTCCAAGACTTGAATATTTCCTTTGCCTATGTCAAGCATAAGATTGAGTAGCACCTCCCTCTATGTGAGCCATTTCCTACCTCCATGTCCACAGTTTAGTTTAGTTGTCCTCATCTCTTGGGAACCCACTTCAGAAGTCACTGGATATGATAGATTTCAGAGACGATCAAATGGACCAGTAGCCTTCCTCAGGTTCTCTACAGCAAGTTCTGTCCCTCCCTATTGCCCAGACTTCTAGGAAGTAAACAACTTGCTCTGTGACTATGTTCCTTCCAAGCTGATGCAAAATCTTTCACACAGGCAACAGATTTCTAAGTTCAGCTGCCCAGATCTGTGTCTGCCTGTGTCAGCAACCCCTCCAACAGAAAAATTACACTAATTAAGCATAATTATTAGGACTTAATCGAGCCATTTTTCTCTCCCATTGCTTTTCTACCATTCCAAACCCCTCAGCTTTCCCTCCCTAAAATGGGATGCATAGCATTAAGTGAAAGGTGCACATTGCTTAGCCTTTATTATACATACAATAACTGTCTTATTAAGTTGAAATCAAAACACACATCCAGGGGAAAGTTCCTTTTAAGTGCCAACTCTCAGAAAAACGCTTGGAAACATGAACAATGCACAAGGTTACTGTGTTGCTGAGCAACAGCAGAGGTAAAGGTCAGACACTGAATCAGAAAGGAAGAGACACATTTTTCTGAAAGAATAGGGTAAGCTCGAGGGTTCAGAGTTTGATAGATGCTGCCTTGAATTTCTTATAGCATCTCTCACCCTAGAAAGGCATTGAAGAGGAGACAGAATTATAAATTCAACACAATCAAGGATGGTTGGTTGGAAAGTTATTTTATACACATATATATGTTTCCCAGGGAATGTTTAACACTCAGCCAATGAATACAAAGCTTTTTCAACTCTTCTGAGTGTTAAAGAGGGTGTGGGGTTGAGTGTATGTGTGTAAACATACTGTTGCTCAGATGGTTTTTAGCCCCTTAACTCACTGTATTCTCCCCCCATCCCCTTCCTTTCCCTCCTCTTCCTAGGACAAGACAAGTGCTCTGAGCCTCAGCAATGTGGCAGGCGTGTTCTACATCCTGATTGGAGGACTTGGACTAGCTATGCTGGTTGCCTTAATCGAGTTCTGCTACAAATCCCGTAGTGAATCCAAGCGGATGAAGGTGGCATCGTCTTCCCAGGCCTTTTTTCTAACCTGTTCTGTGATACAGCTGGGTTTCCTGAGAGGCTAGTCTCTTTGCTTAGGATGGGCAGTGATGGAAGATCGTTCAAAAAGCTACTAGAAAGAGTGATAGAGCAGAGGCACCATGAAAAAGGAAGAATGATGGGGTGTGTGGGGCAAACACAGAGCTCCAGGTAACATCTGTGTCAGATGAGAATGGTGAGGTTAAAGGTCAAGTGGAAAATCAGCACAGCAAAATGAGAGCAATTGCTACAAGTTCTGGTCTTCTCCCAGTTTAGTGGTGCACACCTACAACTCCCCACACTGGGAGGCAGAGGCAGGATTAAGTAGCCTGGGCAACTTAACAAGAAGCAAGACCCAGACAATTAAAAAAAAAAAAAAAGACTGGCTCAATTGTGAAGGCCCTGGGTTCAGTCACTACTACTGAAAAACAAAACAAAAGCAAACAAACAAACAAAATCACTGTTTTTTCTGAATTGTGTCAACAAAAGAATAGCTCCCACAATAAGAGAAGGTATGTTTCCTCTCTCCTCTGTGCTGATCTCACCATGCTTGGTGAGTTGGGTGTTTTCTTAACCTCTGAACTGTGAGTTAGACATCTGCAAACAGCATCACGCACAGAGAATGGTAAGCAGATTACTTAGGTGGCCTCAAACCACACTGAGAACAGCTGACAGCAAGTGGAGAAGGGACAAACTATGGAGGATTTAAAAGCTGTTGATGAAAATATGAAAACCTTCCAGGTGGGAAAAAAGATGAGCTTTAAGGACTCCCAAGTACACAACAAAATTAATGACTATAATCAACAGAATATATTAACACAATATGCAAAATGCACTTTTCTTACAGAGCTATCCAAAGAGGACATACATTATCCCATTAAATAGCAAGGTCCCAAAACTGGAGGCAAAAAAGTAGAGGGTAGCTGACCCTTGGGACAGACATAGATTGAAGTATCCAAAGGGAGTATGGATTAAATAATCTTCCAATCCACCCTGTCATTTGAGTTCAGAAACAAAAAAAAAATGGAACATCACAAGGTGAATATCATGAGCAAGGTATTACGGGAAAGAAGAGACAAATAAGGAGTCATTTGTGACCTGCAACATCTTTAAACTTCTACAAAGAATGAGTTTCAGAAACTACTCAGTGAGGTCACCTATGGATAGACACAAAAGTCCATAGGGATTTAGAGAAAAAGAAAAGGAGTAGAAATTAAAAGGCAGAAATGGGATTTAGACCAAGGAGTGAAAGAAAATACAGTTATTCTCAGCCACATACCATATTGGTCCACACTATTACCAGACTAAGACTTGGTAGAATCTGCTTACCTAGAATGTACTCTAACAGGTCTATATTTCAACACATAATTATTATCAAGCTCATCATTTACACTACAGAGTTACAAACGCAGTCCCTGCCACCATTCTAAACAGGTATCCAGACTTGCCCTAGGAGAGTCATCTCTGGATATCCTCTGTGTGAAAACTCTGTAAGCAGCTCTGTAACCAGGGAAGGTGGGGGCAGAAAAAGAAAGGACCAAATGGCCTGGCATACAGCATTTCTACATCACAGCACCAGCCTACCTTCCCCTGACCCACCCATCAATCTGCTTTCTTCACCTCCTCCATGTCCCAACCATACACTGAATGAGTCCCTCCCAGGTACATTTATGCAAGCTGATCACACATCCTGCCTGCCTCCTGCCTCCCACCCACAGGGCTCATTTAAAGGTAACTTCCCTAAAATATAATAAGATAGTTACAGGATAGAAACATAATGGCATTTTGCCAGAAAACCAAAGAACACCTCAGTCCTACATTTCATCAACTTACTCACTGCCAGGGCTCCTCAGAAAAGGCAAATCACAGCAGTTATTGGATTCAGACCTTAAACCACATGTAGACCTTTAAAGAATGTGGCTAAATATAGCAAGGGCTTCTAAAACTTAAAAAAGTCTTTTTGTCTATTTTGTCCAAATTATAAGCCTAAATAACCTCCCAAAGGGAGAAAGATTGCTCCAGGAGTAAAGAAGGGACCAGACAAGAGTTAGGTGAAGCACAATCTTTCCCATCCCCAACAATCTTCTCCATGGACTTGAACCGGGGGCTCAGGTTTTTCCAGTCAAATCACATGAGCTCTTTCCCACCATTCTCCTGTGCTTCACAGTGTGGCACAGCAGTCCAGGAAACACATTCACAAGGCTGACTGTTAAACCAGTCTGCTCCATTTCCTAACTCTATCATCTTGAAAAAATTTTACTAACGCTCTGATTCTCATTTATTAAATGAAATAGGGACAATAGTAAAATGTACCTCATAAAGTTATTCATTATTGTGAAGATTAGATGAAATAATAACTATAAAAAGCTTGGTCAAATGCCAAAGCCACAGTAAGTCCTCAGTAAATAAAAAAGTGATAACTAGCACTTATGATAATAATTTCTATTAGTGGACAGATGTATCATCCTTAACATTTTCTCTTTATTGACATTAAAATTACCAGTATTAGGTTTTGTGAGCTATATAGATTATGACTATCCAGAGCAGTCTGACTTCTTTGGGGTCACCCCACACTACTAAGCAAATAACAGCATAATTCATATGAAACTGTATCCAGAGGAGAAAAATCTGGAGGAAGAGGCAAAGTAAGCAACCTAACCAAACTGGTCTCAGATTAAGCAAGTACTACCACCAAAATTACACAGATAAGGAAGTATAAAATACTCCCTCCAAGGTAGTTTTGACCCCATCTTTTTGAGATCATAAAATGTAAAGAGATCAGGCATTCACAAAACATGGAACCCCCTAGATATTTACTCCTGACTCTAGGATTACTGTGACTCCCACCAAGTATGACCGGTGCCAGGTGGTAGGCCCAGGGTAGCTAATATGTGTGATCTTAAAATTGGGATAGTCTAGATCCTCTTAGCTGGGGGTCACAATTTTTAGGTTAAGATCCAAATCCTTAGCAGAGGCCACTAACCATAGCATAGCTTCTTGGAGATATTCTCACCCTTTCCTTTACAATGAAGATGTTAAATTTCTCAGAAATTATCAGGGGCTCTTGAAATCATTAATTTCAAGACCTTCTATCACAACCTTGTATAATTAATTGCATTGATTGGCATGACTCCCACACAACTCACCAAAGCTCTTAATAGAATTTTTCTATCTTTCACCAGCAGAAAAAATATTGCCCTTATTAATCAACTCAGCCCTTAAATTTTGAAGCTCCATCAATTCCTCTCTTATCCAAAAGAGATAAGAGGAATGCACTCTACTTAGTTCTCTGACTTTCTACCTCTGTAGTTCTCTCTCTATTATTCTGTGCTTTTCCTTCTCTAGAAGCAATTAGCTATTTTCAGAAAAGCAGCCCCTGTTTCACACAGAGATGCAGGATGGCAGTGGCAAAGACCTTGGCAGGAATCTCCCTGTGTCTTTCTTTGATTACAGTATGTGGCCAACTTTTTAGGTCTTGAGCCCCTACACTACTTCAGAGCCAGGATCTCAGACCTCAGCAATGTTTAGAGAGCTCTTCTTGTCCCTCATAACAGTGAAAGTAAGAAAGAAAGGAAGAGCCTGCATAAGGAAAAAAGAAAGGCAGAAGACAGGAAGGAAAAGAAGGGAAGAAGAGACAACATTCTAGAAACTTCTAGTTCAAAGTGCTTTCTATACATTTTTATTAATCATGCAATGCATTATTTGCAAGTTTAAAGGTGAAGAAACAGATCAAAGGAGCTATGTAGCTTGTTCCAGCAAGGTCACACAAGCTAGGAACTGAAGCGCCAGGTATTAGACATTCAACATGGCCTCCACAAAGCCCAGGAGCCAAGATTCTTCTCCTAAATTTCTTTTTTGCTTCAATTACATGGCAAGTGATAATTTTTGAGCACCTGCCATGTATCACTCAAGTCCTAGCCACAGTGTAGTTACAAAGACAAATAAAATGCACCCCTGTCCTTAGATTTTCCTGATCTGGTTGTTGAGATGAACTTTAGTACATACCATAGTCCCTTGCTGTGGGTCCTTGAGTACTCCTGTTGATTACATCAAGGAGGGGAACACACAAATGTCACGGAGAGAGTGGGAAGACACCCTCCAGGGCAGACATCCCACACAGACATACTAAGCAACACTGTGTGTGAGGCAGGGTGAGGCACGAGAGACAAAGCACGTTCCCCACACAGCTTCTCTTCTCAGTAAGCTGAGAATTTGAAGGAGAAGACAGAGGATAAATGAACGTTCACTTGTTTAATGAGTATTGTGGAGAAAAATGCCCAGCGCTGCCAACCAAAAAGCATCCTGTTCTGATGGGCAGATGAGGGCAGAGCAGTGAGATTAGCTTCTCTAAGAAGGCAAAGGATAACAGACTAAACAGAAGAAAGGAATTAACCTGGAGAAGACAGTTGCCAGCAAAGGAAGCCCAAGGGTCAGAGACCCAGACACTAGAATTCTTGCTAAGAAAATGGAAGAAAGCAAGAATAACTAGGACACAGAAAGACAAGGAAGAGAGGTTTGAGACTTTCAATATGGCCTCCACAAAGCCACATGTTTGAGACCTGGGACTCAGAGAAGGGCTTTGGGAAGCCCACAACCCTAGAGTATAATTTCAATTGTCATACTGTACCCAAAATATATAACCTAGAACATATTCTCAATTCAGGGAATCCCCTGAACTTCTCTTCTGCCAGGAAAAAGAGAATCAAATTTTCATTTTTTAGCTGGAATTAAGGACAGCCAGAGTCTTTATTATTCACCAACTTGCTCCTAAAGGAAAATAAGCCTCAGCCTCTCCCACCTCCAAGAGAGCCACAGACCTTTCAAAATCATATGTGGCTATGCTAACAAGGGGTGTGTTTAGGCAACAGTAATTGAAGGCTTCACATTTTTCTGGAATTAATGAGCAGCTGAGAGACTGAATGACAGGGGAGGTAACTCCCTCCATGGCAGATGGTCACTGTCATTCTTTGCATAGGTACCTGGCTGAGGTCATTATAGAGACTGAACTTCTGTCGGGATATTCTATGACATAAAGAGATTGGGCCAAGCTTTCTCAGCAAAAGGAGAGAATGAGAAGTTGAGATGCAGCCACTGTTGGAGAAATGAGTCTCTGAAGAGCCAATCTGAGGATCTTTGAAGTTGGACTTTTCACAAACCATTTTTTGCATCAGTTTCAAAACAGCAACTATACAGATGAACTTTAAAATTGGCTGGCATGTCAAGAAGGGACAAGGGAAAGCCTTATTTCTCAAGGGCAAGGATAGGAATTACATCAGCAAAGGGAAGCTTATCTGTAGGGGATAAGAAGGACTTCCTGTAGAAGGTCATCCACTTTGTCAATATGTCAAAGGAATGTTACCTTAAATAAGCTGGTTAAATTCATTATTCAATTTCTCTAGTAAAGTGAATGGGAGAAGCTGTGAGAGCAGAGAAAAGACAACCTTTTCTGCATGTCACAGTCCCCTGATAAGCTTTTAAGACTCCATGAACCCAGGCCACATACAAAAGCTATTAAGTCCACACAGTTAGGAGTAAGAGTCACAAAATTTTGACTCTATCTCTTCTTCTGAAGCTCTATAAACATATTAGAAAGGAATGCAATAAGAAGGCACTTGCAATAGAAAGAGGAAGTCACTGACCTCAGCTTCCTTGAGCATCAGTTCTAGTCACATGACTATGGGTGGTTTTTAGTTATCTATCTACCTAAGCTATCTCAGACTTTGGTTAGCACCAATGGTAACCATACCATTAATCTTATCCTTTTCTCCTTTAAGATAAATCCATGACATTCCACCTATTTTCATGAAATATTATAGGAGTATATGAGCTTTTAAAGAACAAAGTCTAAGGTGATATTTGTAACTTTAAATTTTTACTTTAATTAAAGGAATGTAGGGGAGAAAAATCATGGATGGGCATTCTAAGCCAAATTATAGAAAGTTCCCTATTTCTCACCCATAAAAATAAAATGTTATTTTCTTTTCAACTCTATTTTAGGTGAGAAAAATATCATTAATGCTTCATGTTTTCAATTTACATGTAGCATGACACTGGTATTTATTTGGCCTTTGACTTACAAAATGCAGTAAATAAATCAAGTTTCAAGGTTTGAGGAAAACCAATGTAGGTGGCATATCATATAGAATAAATCTGCCCATATCATAGATTTTTTTTTTTAAAAAAGAACATTTTCAAATATTGTCAATTGCCAGCAACAAAAAGCAAGAAAAAATTAGGTCAAAAGTGCCCTGTTTATCTTTGGACACTGGTTTTGCTAGATTACTAGAATCATGGCAACATGCAAAGTAGAACATGCCCCAGACAATTTGTATATTCTGGTAGACAAATTCAAGAGTATATTAAGTATCTAACTGTATGCTAATCACTTGGGGGATAGCCAAAGATCAAGAAGAATTCCCTACACGCTCTACTACACAGTTAGCTCTCAAAGACAGAATTGACAAACCTAAAACAGGACCACAACCAGAGAACATAAAATGTAAGCACTAATAAGAGGGATATCCATTCAGTTGGCTATTATAGTCTGGGATGATTACAAGGAAGAGGCAAGAACAGAATAAGCCTTGAAAAATGGATAGAGTTGGTTTTAAGAGGGAAAGCTTCTCAACTCATACAGACTTCTCCTTGATGTTTATTACTACCAAGATGCCAAATCCTATCTCAAAAAATTATGATTGTCTCTTGATGGAGAGTTAGAACTAGACAGGAAGAGACTGGATTTTGTGTCATAAAGTTTCTTTCTTCAAAGGAACTTTGAACTAAACTCTTCCTCTCTAGACTTACTTGGTGGTCTTAAATAGTCCACTTAACACATTCGATCTGTGGTAATCCTTGGAATTCTCTTCAAATGTAGAAATTCGAACATTCTTGAAATATTTTAGTGTTGATCTGATGTGTCACTCCAGAGGTGTAGGTAATACATGCTGGTAAGTAACACATCCAGATGATTTTCCAAATGCATTTTCATACTCTATCTCATTCCTTTTCTAATTACATTTTGCATATTGTGCTAAGACTTATTTTAGGACATGTAATGCCAATGGAAGGTTGGCATTTTCTCTAAGGAATATCAGATAGGTATTTTTTATTTATTTAAGCTTAACAATAACACATGTAAGTATTTTTCATGCATTGCTAAAAAAATTAGTCCAAAGATACCCAGATAATCAAGATACCTAGATAACCACTGGTTGACAAGTAGAAGTTAGGACCAAAACTATAATTCAAATTTCCTAAACTCCATTCTCAGGAGCTTTTCTAACTTGACTGCACTGCTATATTTATCATTATCAATAACGGCAAAGAAGCACAGAATATAAGAACAAGAACCTTAGTGCTTTCATAGTCCTGGACACTTATTAAACATTAAACTTGATGCCCAGAGAGTGGGTAAGACTTATCCAGAAACAGCCTCAAGAGTTCTGCACCCTTGGGGCCAGGGATTTAGCTCAGTGCTTCTGGCGCCTGTCTTGCAAGCGCAAGGACCCGGGTTCAATCCCCAGTTAACCACATACAATACTGGGTGTGGAGACTCAGCCCAGAACCAACCAGTACCACATACCACAGTGCCGGGCGTGGTGGCTCATGCCTATAATTCTAGCACTCAGGAGGCAGAGGCAGGAGGATTGCTGTGATGTGAGTTTGAGGCTGAGCTCAGGGCTAGCCTGAACTACAAAGCGAGACCCTGTCTCAAAAAACCTAAAAAAAAAAAAAAAATGAGTTCTGCACCCTTAAGATTAGCATTAAAGAACAGGAAAGGAGTTGAACAGAGAGGAGGGTGGAGTTACATTTTAAATCCAGTCTTGACCCATTCCCCTTTGTCATGCATTGCCAAGGACCTGGGGAAGAACCCCCTGTCCTCCTGAAAAGGGTTTCTGTTTGATCCCACAGCAATCCATCAATGAAGCCATACGGACATCGACCCTTCCCCGAAACAGTGGAGCAGGAGCCAATGGCAGTGGCAGCGGAGAGAATGGCCGGGTAGTCAGCCATGACTTCCCAAAGTCCATGCAATCAATCCCCTGCATGAGCCACAGTTCAGGGATGCCCTTGGGAGCCACGGGATTATAACTGGAGCAGATGGAAAACCCCTGGGGAGCAGCCTCAGGCTCCCCTAGCCCCACCCCAAACCCTTCAGTGCCAAAAACAACAAAATGAAATGCCACCACCACCAACCACCGCGACCACAAGGAGGACGATTCAACAGATTTTCCTCGAGAATTTAAAAAAAAAAAAAAGCATTTTCTTGTCCCTTTTCTTTTTCTGAAGTTCTTTCACTCTTTCATGTTCGCTAAGTGAGGATGATAAATAACATTGTACTGCAATAGAAAAAGAGTAACCCTGTTTAAGGAAGCCTGTGTCCGAAAACAAGGTCATTGAAGCACTACTGAGAAAAACCGGACCTTTTCCTTTTAATTTCATTGTTAATGTGTCTTTGTGTATGCAAATTTTTTTCTTACTAATATCCATGCTTTGCGGGTTCTGTTAGCCCCTTATTTCTCCTTCCTCCTCATTCCCAAACCCCACCAGCCCCTCTTCAGTTTTCAGATTGGAGATTGAAGATTCGTTCCACCTTGCAGGCACGAAAAGGAAAATGGCAACCTTGAAAGCTAACACCCTGGGACTGTCCATGTTCCCCTCCCTCCTTGGCCCCCAGCCTTGGATGGAGGCAGACTGTGCTGAAGAACTGGGCTGCTTTCCCCAGATGGAACTCGGGCTGAGCCCTGATTTAGTCAAGAACACACGTGAAAAGTAACTCCGAGCAGGGGTGGTGGAGAGAGCCAGGGCAGATGCGTAGTCAGGAGGACTTATCAAGTTATTGCTGCTCAGGAAAAGCATCCTTTGCTGTGTAAGAGACACTCCATAGGCCAGAGATGGTACAGTGTATTTCTTCAAAATTAATGTCACCTCTGAGGAGTACATTCTGCTATGTTCATGCTCAAAGGTACTGTGGTGGCTCACAGTCAGCTGAGCTCTGGAAGCAAGGAGAGCCTTAGGAAGAGCTGACAGATAGGAAGCAATCAATCATGATTCTTGAGTGTCCTTTGTTTGACATTGAGAAGGAACCCGACTGCAGAGAAGACTCTCTCTGTGGAGCCTCTGATGTGAGGGGAAATGCTATGCAAGTGAACTGTGAAAGAGATGATGGAAGAATTGTAGAACAGGAAGCCTCATCAAAGCCTAAAAGCAATACAGCTTTCCATGATGTGCCCTTTCTTTGGTGTAGAGACCAAATAAGAAGTTTAGGGTTTTGATGACACAGAGAACTTGAATTTTTATGTTAACACAGATTATTGTTTTAGCATGACCAGATAATGTTTAATCTCTGGAAACAAAGATACCCAAAGCTGAATTGCTTGAAAAAGGACAGAGAAATGGGTTAAATTGATGACTTTGGGCGACCTTAAGATCTCTGACCACCACGTCTAACCCACAGAGGCTGATCTTCACTCTGGCTAAGATAGAATGAGGACATTGCCTTTCAGTGATCAGAACTAATGAACCCATATTGCAACTACAAAGCTGAAGTAAAGCAAGACTAGAGAAGTGACCAGGTTCATGGAGAAACACCCAGGCTAAGTAAACTCTGACTGGAGTGGGAGTCTTAGCACATACACATAGCTTTCTCAGAGACCCCAACTCTCATTCTTGGTGCAATTGACTTCTAGCTCTCCAACAGCCACTCTCTTAGGTGCATGATTTAGTGTGTGCCATGTGTCATGAGCTTTTATTCACAACCATAATCTGGCTTGTTCCCTGACCCTCTATCTCTATTCAGTATTCACACCCACCATCTCTGTCTCTCTTTTTCTCCTTTCATCAGCCATAACAATGAACCATTTCAAACCCAATTTTTCACCCTTACAAACAAAATGTTGTTCAGTTTCTTATGTGATGACATGGGAATGGTACATGAAGCAGCACCCTCAAGATGGAATATCACCTTTTATTACTGCCAACTAAGGTTTCCCAACCCTCTGCCCTCATACCAGACTTTTCTCAGCCCTTAGCCTACCAGTGTAGAATCTGGCATGACCCACCATTAGGGAAGTCTACATTTTGGAAGAGTTGGAAATAACCTCCTGCCATCAACATGCAAAAAGACCTTTTGCCTTTGGCCTGGTTAAGATGCTCTCCAGTCTTGAGCCTACCAGCAACATGATCTGATAGAAAGAGACTCTGTCTGTGCTAGAAATGAAGATCTATGCTCTGTAGGGGTTCAAGACTTCGAAGGAAGATACTTTTCATCAATGGGTGGGTGAAGGGAAAACAAAAGCAAGAAAAGAGTTAACTTGTATTATGTATTTTTACTACACTTTTCTTAAAAATAGAGCAATGGGAAAACTCTGAAAGAGATTGACATTTTTCTCAACAGGAATCCATACTTAACAGTTCTGGCTTTCATTAAATTTTGCTCTTTGGTACTTGGGCCTTTTCTTTAATATCTATATTTGTTTTATCTCTCTTGACAAAGTGTGAAAGGATTCTTGCTTGATCAAACACTAAATATTTTTTTGGTCCCTGTTTTTCTTTCAAACAGCCAGGTTTTTTTCTCTTGGTATTTGCATAACTTGAAAATATCACCAAGAATTAAATCACTGTGGATCCATTAATCTACTTTTCATTTTTGTTCATTCTATTTTTGTGCCATTTCTGAAGCTAGGGCTCTAGAGATTGCTATTTTCTCATTTCTGAGCTTAAGATCAATGGTAATGGTGACCACTGTGCAAAACTCATAAATAGCTCTCAAGTTATTACTCAACTAAAACACTATAAATTATTTATCCAGCCAGAATTTTTTAGAAGACAAAGAATGGTGTTTGGCTCACAATCTCAATCTCATAAGGAGCTGGATTTGACTTGTGGCCATAGTGGCACCTTCGGGAAACTGGACGGTTCACAGGAAATGTCCCGCAGATGTCTCCAAACTAGCAAGAACCAAATCCAGGCCAGACTTATAAAAATAATCTTGGTCCTCAGACCCCATGACCCTCATTCTTGCCTGAACCCTTTTTTGTTTCCCTCAAGTTAGATGGATTTTATTTTGACTATGTTGACACTTCGATGTTTATGACAAAGAACAGTATCAGCTATTTCTGCCCAAGGAACTTCAGACATTTTATTAGCCAGCTTCCCTATCACGGGGACACTGATCTACAGTGTAGAGAAGAGATTTCTTTTGGCTCACAGTGCAGGGGCCTCAGCCTGTGATGGCTCCCTGGCTCCAAAGTAGATCATGACAGTTCATGAGCACGACCAAGCCACTCAGTTCAAGACATGGAGGGAAATGGGGACCATCCAAGGTCTCTGAGGTCATGGCCCCTATAACCCAGGAAAGTGCTTTTCTAACTTATAAACCACGTCTTAATCCAATAGAGTTGACAAATTAGGAGTAAAGGTCACATGTATTAACCAGGGTCAAAAATCAAAATAAAGGAAGTTCAACTACTGTGGTAGAAGGGGATAGGGGGAAAAAAAAAAAGAGAAAGTAACAGGCTCATGTGAAGTTCCAGTCATTATTTACACCTACCTGGCACCATCTAGGTACCCAAAGTAAACAAGTACTTAACACTAATGTTCAGGTGGAGAAAAATGGTCCCTTGCCTTCCTACCAAGTAGTTTAGACAGAGGTTATAACGTTGTAATAGCACGGGCTCCCCCTGTGTGGAGTACTGACTGTGCTAAACACCTTTCATTCTTTCCATTACATGACAGTGACACTCAGAGTAGAATTTTACAGATGAGACATCTGAGAATCAAAGAAAGTTAAGAAAGCACTTAGGTTGCTCACAACTGCAGGAGAGACACAATTCACATCCCATTCCTAAATGCCTGTCTTGCTGTTGACCACGTTATGTGAATGTAAGCCAAGTATGTATTTCTCTATCTACATGTCAGATCAAAGTACGTGAAAATAAAAAGGGTTGAAAAACTCCATCTACCCTCATCTAAACAAAGTTTTAAAAAATACTTTTGAAACAAAGAGCAGCTAGAAAATTAGAAAGGAAATCAAAAACAGGTTCCACAAAGAAGTATTGATTCAGTCTAGAGAAGAGTACTCAGAGTCATTCATCATGGAGGAAAAGAAGGTATCTTTTTCTGTGCAGGAAATTCCAAGATCAATTCTACAAGTTACAGGAAAATGGACTTAGGCTCGACTAAGGGCCAGACTAACCCCCCTTTAGAATTAGGTTCCTCCTGGAGTTAGAACAAGTCCTTGTCAAAGAGCTGCTGCAGTTGTGAAAGCTAAAGTATATATTCTGTAATTATCCACCCCTTCTAGATTCCTAGAATCCACAGCAACCTTGGCTTGATCTCCTATGTACCAAGCAGATGCAGCAGGAGCTAAAGAATTCAAAGTCATACAATGATTTTTAAAAATCTTTTATATGCCTTTTCTTCTGACTATTGGGTTAGTAATAACCTTAACATGGGGTCAAGAAGACCTTGCACAACAGGGCTTGACTGTCTTTCATTGAAGTAATATCAGAATAAGTTTAGCTTAAATAGTAAACAAAATGGAAAACTTGTTCTTTATCAAATACTAATGTGCTCTCTAGGAAAGAATTTCTAGGGCCAGGGATTTAGCTCAATGGTTCCGGTGCCTGTCTTGCAAGCGCAAGGGCCTACGTTCAATCCCCAGTAACTACATACCATGCCCAGTAGCAATCAGTACCACATACTACAAGTGCCTGTAATCCTAGCACTTGGGAGGCAGAGGCAGGAGGATTGGTATGATGTGAGTCTGAGGCTGAGCTCAGGGCCAGCCTGAACTACAAAGTGAGACGCTGCCTCAAAAAAAATAAAAATAAAAAAAGAATTTCTATGGAGGAAAGAAATCCCTCCATATCTTACTTTACAGATAAGTGGAAATTTTGAAGAAGCTTCTTCCACCAAGAAACACAATGGCAGAGAAATTACAATGGAAATCAGCAGAGTTCCTATTCCTGGCTTGTCCTCCAAGCTCTGACTCTCAAGACACACAAGAAAACCAAATGTAAATCCTGTCTCTTATTTTACTCAAGAAAGAGAGGACATATCCCATTTCCAGGTAGTGATTCTCATCCAGACTGCACATTAAAATTATTTGGGGAAATTTTAAAGTCACCAGTACTCAAGAGACAGCTCCAGATTTAGTTGGCCTGTAATGACATACAAGCAATACGTGGATTTTTAAAAATTACAGTAAGCGTTCTTGTTTTGGGTTCTTTTGTTCTGAACTCCCATGTGATTAGAATGTGTGCCCAGGAAGAAACTAAAACTGAGTTATCAAGGCATTCATGGAAACTCAAAAAATCACAAAGGACTATGTGAAAGATATTTTCTCAAGGCCAGAAAAACAGAGAATGGTATTCCTGGTAGCAGTCCTCTTTTCATATGCTTTTATCCTTCCACTTTCTCTGTGAATATCCCACATTGTAAGGCTATCTGTGAAGCAAGGGAACAACATTTCTTCTTTTTTTTTTTTCAGTATAGTTTACTTATACTAGTACATGTTTGCAGTACATGATGATTACTTTCCTTGTAGGGACTTGGTATAATACATAACACATCATAAATCAGGGGCAAAGACTGGCAGGTGGCCAGTATTAGACCTCTAAAGAGTGTCTCATGGGACCTATCCCAAGTTCTGAATGAGTAAGAATCTGAGCTGGACAGAGAAGCACAAAATATCAAATATCCATGGTCCTTGCTGTGAGTTAGCACAATGATAGACTGCTCACCTAGCATGCAGAAGACCCTGAGTTCCATAACCAGCATCACAAATAAATAAGACATCATAAACAAATAAGGAGAAAAACAAACAAATAAGGAGAAAATGTCATTGAATTCATCTGATATGAGAAAAAGAAAAGACACAGTCTCCAACTTAAATTCTAAATGCTCCTTCACTCTGTAGGCATGTCTGTAATAACATAACATCCTGCTACAGAAAAAGGAAAGACACCAGACTTTAGAGATAAGATATTCATCAGAGAAGTGTCTCTTCAGGAAAAAGAAAAAAAAAAAAAAAACTCCATCAAATGAGTCACAGTTTAACATATCCAGTTATTTTCCAAGCTGGAAAACTACTTGGCTGTTTCCACTGTACATACTAAATTCTATCATTTGCATTTTTAACATACTGCACTGGAAAGTACTGCCCATCAGCCTCATCTTATAGTGGTAACTCCAACTACCCCTTAACACCACCTCTGCCATTTTTATAGCACACTAACCAGGAGAACAGCATTTGTTCAGTACTAACTGCATAGTAGGTAGGAAGCTTGAGTTTCAAATTCATCTCATTTAGATCTCAGACCAACCATACAGATTGGGGATTGCAGCCTTACAAGGGTGAGAATTGTTACCCTCATAAAAGGAAATGCAGGCTCAGAACCCGAGGTCATGTAGCCAGTGAATAGCTTGGCCTAAATACTAATTCATTCTGCCTTTTTACTTTCAGTGTCACTGTGCTTAAAAACAAAAAAGCACCAGAATGAGACATAAAAGATACAAAGTCTGTTATCCGCATTACTATCAATTGCAGTGTGATCTTGGGCAACTCATTTCACCACTCTAGGTCTGAGCATCCTAATTTGTGAAATAAAGGAATGAGGACACATGGAGTAATCTCTGAGGTCCTTCCTGGTTATTATAGACATATGTAAATGGCCCTATACCAGGAACACTTTAGTCTCGAGGAGACATTTGGAAACACATTTTGAATTTTCACAGCTAGGGGAAGAGGCGCTACTGGAAGTTAGTGAACAGAGACCAGGGGTGCTACCAACCATCTTACAATACCCAAAAAGGTACCCACAAGAGAGAAACACTGCCCAAGATAAGAGTAGTACCAAGGTATATAAACTCTTTTATACAATTACAGAATCCTGATAGCATGTTGGGTGCAGATAATAACTAGACAAAGCTGAAGAGAAAACGAGACATGGACCCTACATCAAGTGAACTATCAGAGAAAATTAACAACTACATGAATTTAGTCAAGCAAGGAGTAGAGTTTAAGGAAGTGAGCTGAGGTGAGAAAAATTTATCCCATCACATCAACTAGAAAACCCAAAGACAAGGCTGGGTGTTTCATAGGGCCACTAGATAGAGCCAACAGTGTGCTAGCAAACAGCAGGAGGCTCCTCCCACAGACGCAAAATGTTTCTGCCCCATATCCTGGTTCTGTTTCTGGCAGGAGACTCTGCACCCAAAACCAGCTCAGAGAACTATGGATGAGCCCATCTGCCCCCAAAGAGACTAGATAAGCTTCATTTTTACCCTAGAATAAGATAAGCTTAGCTTTCTAATACATATAGTCATCCATATCTGCAGGTAGATGCCATAAAGAGCTCTCAGAGAGTTGACAGGAAATAAGACACTAAACACTATTAACAACAGAAGTTCAAGGTAGTTCATGCAAGGTGGGAAAAAGGCAATGTGCCTGGCTCATCCTCCACAGATTCATCAGGGTCATCTGTCCATAAAGGGAGTCCAGTCACACGACAATCATAACTGTCACTCTGATCACTGTTTTTCAGCTACTTCAGCTTCTACTCCATTCCTCCAGTACACCACACCCACTCTCACTTCAGCCCTTACACTTCCTATCTTAGCCTGAAACCTTTTAACCCAGATCTTCATGAAGCTGGCTCCTCATCATCCATACCTTACTCAAAATGTCATCTATCTAGAAGAACATTTCCTCTCTACCCTAACTAAAGTAGCTCTGGAGCCGTTCACTCTCACATTGCTCATCACCATCTAAAAATATCTCGTTTACTTTCTTATTATGCATTTTCCCCTTCTGGAACACCCATTCACAAGACCAGTGACCTTCTCTGCCTCCACTCCAATGCCTGGCGCATAATAATCTGCCATCGCAGTTATTGTGAAATGATTTGATGAATGAGGTAGGTAGTTTTGAAACACCAGTGGTGTCTAAGAGAGTCTGAGATCATTTCTGCCCGGGGACATGAGGAAGGAACTAACCAAATTTGTGTTTAGATTTGAAAGTTTCATAATCATTATAGAGCCAGAGATGAAAGAACAAGCATTAAAAGAAGGGAACAAAATACCCTAAGACATGAAGGTAGGAACTAGCAAGGCTTCCTTGGGAAAGGGAAAACATCCAATGTAGCTGGCATCACAATAATCAAAGAGAGTTAAAGAGAGAAAGAGGGACTGGGCTGGGAATGAAGAGTCATTACCAAACATATCATGATATAGGGAGGAGTTGAAGGTTTAAAAACTGGGAAAGAAACCTATTCATGTATCAATTATTAAATATAGCAAAAAACTAATGTAGTTTAGGGATCTGTTATGTGCTATGCACTGTACAAGACATGTAGCACCACTCTTCTTGTTTAATCCTCATGGCAAATCTCCATGAGGCAAAAATAACATTATCATTTTATACATGAGCAATGTGAGGCCCAAACATGAAAGGGAGTTCACCACCTAGATTACACATTCATACAGAAGTTCCCACAACAGACCATACTATGCCAACTGTTGACATGACAGTTTCTAGTAAAAAGCCTCAGAAGGGCGCTATCAAAAAGGATGGATGGTACTTGCTTGTAGACAGTACTTGCTTGAACATGCAATGATGTCACCAGATAAGAAACTAGTTTTTCAGGTACCGTCAAAGACACTGTAATAAGTATTGAGTCCACTGTATGTTCAATAGAAAGAAGCCATGACGATGGATTCATAAATCACATTATGAGTACACCATGCAAAAAAGCAGCTTCTTTGCTGTATATCACCATCCCTGTCATGCTGGAATATTCTCATCAGTTCCTGAAGGACTACAGGCTCTTTGGCCCATAGGAAATGTTGATAATAATAGAGGTACCAGATGGAGACAGCAGGTTCTTCTTGCATGTATGTAAGGATGCTTCATATATAAGTTTGGACACTCCCTCAGAGTAAGGCTGAACTGTCAACAATAAAAAAGTATACAGATTTCATAAATACTAAATTAGAGGAACTATGCAGTGAAATGTTAGTAGCTATATGCATTAACACTAACATTTATTGAACATACTCACTGGGCTGGACATTTTACATGTGTTATCTAATCTCCTGGTCACAAATCTTTGAGAAGGAATCATAGTGTTTTTACTGCATAAAGGTTTTAAATAAATTATTGAGGCTTATAAGAGTTGAAAGAACTTTGAAAATTACTTAATTGTGACTTATAAAACTATATCTTCTAAGTAAATGAAAATGAAACCTTATAGAACAAGTGACCAGACCAAAGCCACATAAATTTCTGAGTATACTCAGACTTGCTCACATGCAGCCCCTCTGAGTATTTTGCATGTAGCAAAGAGGTCTTCTTGCATTTAGACAATTCTGAAACTCAATACTTGGCATCTCCTCTTTGTCTATAGAATCAATTTTACAAATCTGGATAAACTGGCCATGATCTTAGGAAGATATTTTAAAGGAATGACATTGAAAATCAAAGCAAAGTCTTAAAATTCCAGCACTTTCAGAGGCCAAGGCAGAACAACCACAAGTTTTTGCCCAACTTCAGAAATTAATGACTGAACAGGTCACTATCTTAAAATTTAAAAAATTTAAAGTGAGCTGAGGATATACTTCAAGATAAATGCCTGAGTTCAATCCTCAGTATCATAAAAAGTAAATTTAAGAAAAATCTATCTTGTCTCAAATCTAAATATAGATTATACAAATGCCTAGATGAAGCAACTTCATGATCAAACTTTCCATACCATGTCCCCAAAGTTTCAGATTCCAGACAAAGCATTTTTTTTAGCTTGATAAATCGCTTGTAAATGTCATTAGTAGGTAAAACTTATCTGACAATGTCAAACTGGGCTGACTTGACTGCTACAAGATGTCTTTCTTATAAAGCTGTCTAAGAGTAATCACAGAGTCACTGCCAGGATAAAGCATGCGAGGAGGTAGGCAAAGAATTCACAACTTAAAAATGACAGAATTTAGAGGCAAGTGTCAGCACTTTACAGTTTTAAGGAAGCCCTTTGCTGTAGACAACAGTAGTCATGAAAAACAGTTGAGATTAGTTATTTTAAAGAGAACTCTGAAGTCAGACGCATACAGGTTTTGAAATGCAAGATTAAGAACTTATCTAAGCAATTCCAGGAGGAAAAAGTGTTTTTGAGGGGGGGAAACAAACCTAGTTACATAGCTTTTTTATGCAAATGAGATGATTCATTATCTTTTTCTCTGTTTTTCTTTGAAACCAAACCAGGAAAAAGAAAACATTCTGATTTTTCTTTCAAAAAAAATGTGTTATGATATAGAAGTCTTATGTTCACACACAAATTCATTTCAAGAAGAATAAAAAAGCTGTTCATTTGATGGAGTGATCAGTTTAATGAATTAAGAATCCATTTATTAATGTTACAAAATCAATTTACTAATGACATACATATTAATTTCTCAAGCATTAGAGAACAATTTTTTAAAGCCAATACGATACCAGTACTGTGCTATATCTATGGATTATGAAAGTCTGGCATCGTACTCTGTGTAGAGCTGCTCTTATTCTGCCAGTCTTTAATGTTCTGCCCTGCTATGTCCCTGATCCAGGCAATTAGCATTGGTTTTGCCCTAGCTATGATTGACCACACAATAGCATGTGACTTAATTTGAGCCTACTAGAATTTTTCCCTGGAGTTTTAAATATGGACTTCGAATGAAAAAAGATCCTTGCTTTGTGTTTGTTTGTTTGTCTAAATTCAAATCTTTATTGGTACATTATGAATACACATCATCATAGCATTCAACATTGAGAATTTGTACCAGAATATGACATAACTTGATTCTAATTTTTTCCTTGTATATAGGGAGTGGGGGGGGGTTGCAGGGTGTGGGGAAGGGGCAAAAGATCCTTATTTTAAACTCTCTGCAAAAACTACCCAAGGCTGTCTTCTGAATCAAGCAAAGAAAGCTTTTCTATAGAAAGAGAGAACAATTCAGTCACTTAAGCCAAGATGCCTAATAGAGGGAAAGAATCCTAGGTCCTCTCACTGGAGACACCAGACCTTAATCAAATGCTCCTGTTGCATGCCTGAGCTATTCTGAGTTATATTTTCAAGACTATCAAGCAAAGGAATTCTAAATCATGAAGCAATAACCACCTATGAACCGTATAACTGATTAAGAAAGTCAGTATTTAAGCACTAACCAGGAATCTCCACAGCTAGCAATTGGTTTCAAATAGATTTATCCAAATTCAAATTTTTCTAGCAAAATCTATTTGTATATATTGAGGTGCTGATGTCACATTCTGACTTCTCTGAGCCTTCATTTTTTCCAATGCTGCAGGGTTGGGGGATGCTTTCTTCCTAACCTGCCCCCACGGGGTACTGTGAGTGTTAATTCATAAATAATTGAAAACTCTGAAAAAAATCTGATGATAAGGAAGCAATAATGAAGTCTTCCACGGTATTCCTTTCTGTCCATATTTTATTTCCTTCATCCTTTGGAAGAAAGTATAATAGCAGCAGGTCTCCTAACATCTCTCTCTTTCTCTCATCCCATTACTACTGTGCTTTTAAGTCGTTTCAGGAAGAGAAAAGGAACTGATATTGTTTATAGTGATTTCTTCAAGCAGCGACAATTACACACCAGCAGCTGGCTACCATTTGCATTCTCTGTGCTGCCTTTGATAAAAAGAAACAAACTAAATCCATCAATTCGTTAGGACTTGAGGAAGGTTGCATAGATAAACTAGAACATATAAAGAGGAAAAACGATAGAGGCAAATTGCATTAAACAGGGGTCAAACAGGCCAGCCTATAATTTTGTGTTTTCTGAAGTTTCTGAAAAACCTACCTCTTATGTTGACTTATTCATTAAATTTCATTCAGTGTACCAGTATGTTTGATTCTCTCTGTTACAGTTGCTCTGAAATAAGAATCTTCACAGAATTCTGCACCAGTAAGCTTTTCCATTGTCTGCCTTGCTCCTTAGGAATTTCAAGTATGGTGGGCAGATACTATTGTTTCCACTTTTTAAATAGAAATTTGAGGCTTAGGAGGATCAGGAGATTTTCTCCATGTCACACAAGCAACAGTATATGAGGTGGGAACTAGAACATGAACATCCTATCTCACGATCACTGGCCCCTTTCAATGGAGAGTGCAAGAAGTTTGCTGAGTGTGTTATTGGTAACCTTTATGTGGAGAAAAAAAAAGTGAAAACATGTATCAGCTAACTTGCAGAAGCAATGGGCCAAGAGTTAGCACTATAAAAAAGCATAAACATGCAAACACAGTGGAAAGAAAAACACTCATATTGTTTTTAGTCAGGGCCAAGCTAAAAGGTAAATTGACAGGGAACATATTCTTGTTGCCATCACTAAAAACCCAAAAAGAGAGGAAAACTCTGCTCACAGAGATGTCTTAAGATCTTTCCAGACCATGACTGCCATGAATGCCTTTGAAAACTTAGTCAAGAGGCCTTCTCATTCCTCTGGGAGACATGCAAATGAATGTGGTGCTAATATTCCCCCTGTCTCCATATACTCTGTCCCCTATTCAACAGTGAAATGTATACAGAGTAAACCAGGAGTGTCAAATGATTCCAAGTGAGGACTCAGTTGGAGGTATTCAGATGAAGTTCTATGAGCCAGACTTGTGTCTGATGAAAGCACCACATATCTCACTGAAGGCCAACAGCAGAGGTCTGAGAAGCAGGCATTGCTATCTATGTTTTCACTTATGATACTCAGAGAGATTAATTTCTCCTGTGTCCCAGAACTGCCAGCTAGGAAAACCAGGTTTATATTTTAGAGTCATCAAGATTTTCCTTTATCCTGGTCTGGCACAATGATAAATGCTGAATTTTCACTAAGAATGCAGAAAAGTTACCTCATACACTAGTTTCTGGAACATTTTTCAGCAATATAAATTTTTAGTGAAAATCAATTATTAATCATCTTCTCAGTTCTCCCATATCTACTAAAGAAAAAGTTGCTGCAGGGCCTGTTTGCAAACCATTTTCCACACCTGGGCCTCATTCTACCCTCAAATAACCTTACGGGGAATAGAGTTGGCACTAATACGCCCATTTCATAGTGAGCCCACAAAGCCAGAAGGATTTCATGGTAATGCCCAGAGCCAACACAGGACTTCTAAATACAGCCCCAGAAACATTCCCATTGCACCCTCACCAGGTCTAGCCCATATTAAGTACTCAATACATGAATGAATTAACAGTGAATGACTCAATTCACAGATCATGTCCCAGGAAATAATGCTTCCACATTCTCTACAGACTTCCATCGGTCTCCTTGTCACAGAAAATCAAGAATTATTAAATGGTCAAATCTGCAGAAACTCTCCTCCTCGCAGCCAAGACAAGTGTCAGCAGCTTCCTCTCCTTTCTGCTGCTGCCCTTGCCCTGTCCCAGCCCAATCCTCTCACCTGCAGGTGCGACTCCGTGACTCCATTTGCTGTTTTTTATCTGTCCTGACAGTCATTCCTCTCCCACTGGCTGCCATTCTGCTGAATCTCTCACCTGTCCCTAACCCTGCCTCTCTGGCACTGGCATCTCTGCCCAAACCTTAGCCAATCCAGCCCAACCAGACCAAAGGTGACAAGAAGCATATTTGGCATCAAGGCTGGAGGCAGCCAGACTCACTAGTCCAGTCTCACAGAAATGACTTCGGGATGCTCTGATCTTATAATGAAGGTGCATCCCTGTCAGCACCAGGGAGAGAGATTCTACCTGTGGAGCTAACTGTGTACAGTTTCACAGAATCCTAGACTCTCACAACTGAGACAGCTCAAGAACTCAGCCCCTTGCCTCCAAGGTAGCAACCTCCACATTTTTAAATTAATTTTGATATACATAATGATTACATTCATCAAAGGAAATTTGACCTATACATAATATATCTGATTTTTTTTCTCCCCGTTCCTCGTCCCTCCCTTCAACCTTCCTTCCCCTTCCTATTTATAGCAGCAACATTTAGCCTACTCAGATAACAGAGGTATCTCAAGACTTAGTATAAGAACAGGGTATATATTCCCAGCCACTGGTTCTTGATTTAACCTTCAAGTATCCCTTTTGCCAGAACTGTGGAAGCAATTCTCACCTTCTCCTTTTACACTTCAAGATAAGTATTTCCATTGTCTTCAATAATGTGTCACACATCATCATTTCCTCAGTGCCCAGAGTCATGTCAAAATTCAATTAAGGTGTAAGTGTGCGCGCGGGCACAAGCGGGTGCGCACATGCTTGCACACATGCATACATAACAGGATGCATAAACAGCAGTGTGTCACAAAGTTCTCAGATCACATCATTAATGTTATTACCATAGTTTGAATTCTTCATCTGCATTCTAGGGATGCCTAACCTGTCACTATGCCCCTCCAAAAATGACAGTCACAAAACTCAAACTTACCAATTCCTTCATCTTCAACATGGGAAAGAAGAGAGCAGACTCATATTTTATGAGAAAAATGTTAAGCATTTTACATTACCACGCTATTTACTCCTCACAGAAATGTTATGCCACAAAGAGATTATTATCTTCACATATGAATGAAGAAACTGAGGCCAAAAGAAAATAAATAACTTGAGCAAGTTTGAAATTTATAAAACATATGAACTTTGGATCCAATCTTTAGATCGCTAGAGCCTGCCTGACCATCTAAGCATGAAGCTGAAAGATTTCAGGTGTTACCCAGTACTATGGTATGAATCCAGAATGTCCCCCAGAAGTCCATGGGCTGTACAGTGAGGCTTTTAAAAGGTAATCGACACTGTACACATCCACTATACTTATCCACTGAGGAATCCATAGCTGCACACGCTGTTATAAAGTGGGGCCCCTTCAGAAGAGGCAGCTCACTGAGGGGATATTTCTCTGCTTGGCTTCTCCTTTCTCTCTGTTTCCTGGCCACCATGATGCAGCACCCATCCTCAGCTAAGCTCTTCCACCACGCAATTCTGCCTTAGAGCCAGTCAACTGTACAAAAACTAAGACCTTCGAAACTGAGCCAAAATAAACCTTTTCTCATTTGCAGGTATTAGATATTCTGTCTTACTGATGAGGAAAGGGACTAAGATAAAAATTCTCATATGAGAAGTGAAATCATTGCTATGAATATACCTGACCAGATATTTCAGAAACCTTTTGGAACTGGCTTATAAGAGAATTGGGGGAAACTTTGGAGATGCCAACTAGAGAAGCCCTAGAATGACATATGCCAAGGGTGATGAGATTCTAATCAGAAGACACTATGCTAATATAAACGCAGACAGTAAAGACCAAGCGCAGGAGGCTTCCGCTGGGAACAAGTACACCACTCACAATGGAGCTACAGGCCATATTTGTTATACTTTGGCAGAAAAGTTGTTTATATTTTACCCAAATCCTGAGATTTTGAGGGAGACTGAGATTAAGGACAACAAAGTAATCTGGAAAAAGAAATTTATATACTTTATCATAGGTACTTTCGGCAGCTTTTAGCCATATCTACAGTGAGAATCAGGAGCAAATGGTAGGCCTCAATTATTTGAAAAGTGAAAAGATTTGTTAAAACAGAAGCACCACAGAGCTGAGGTAAAGGTGAGCATGACGACTGAAAAGATTAGCATTACAAAGAAGCCAATTAGTTTTCATCTGGACAATAAGCAAATGTCTCCAGGGCATCTCAGGCTCCACCACTCACTGGCTCAAGGATTTAAAAGGGTAAATACAGACTGGTTTCAAAGATTCGGCTTTGAAAAGAGAGTCCTAAGGCACTGTGCTCAAGAACTACCTAGAGAGTTGGTTTCCCAGGATTTGGTTCACAGAGCTCAACTATCTAGGCACTCAGAAGTTTCTTACGTCATGATTCAAGGGGACCTGGACATTGTAAAAGCCAGAAATATCACCCACATGGTGCTAATTTCCAGGAATATAGAGTGCACGCATTGGGGGTCAAGGAGGCCTGGGATGCCAGACAAAGCGCTCTGACAGGGTACGAGTGAAGATACGAGTGAATCCGAAAGTGTAGTAGAGATCCTAGGGAGTTACAGAAGCCAAAAACATCAACTGAGGAAATTCATAGCGAGTGAGTGAAGCCAGTCCAGGATAGATGCCATGAGTGCTGCAACTGACAATACTGTAGAGACAAGGCTGCCCAGAGCTCACATCTCACAGCATGCCCTAAATGCCATACACAGAGCTTTAGGACTTAAAATTTGCCCTACTGAGTTCTTGTCTTGCTTTGGTCCCATTTTTTTCCATTCTTCTATTTCTCCTTTTGAAATGAGAATGCTCATCTTGTGCCGTTTTATGTCAAAAGTGTATAACTTCCTATTTTATTTTTTCAAAGGCTGAAGGCTAAGAGTTTGCCTTGAGTCTCAGAGAATACTCTGGACTTGGACTTTTCATCAATGCTTGACCTGTTAAACTTGGGCAACTCTTAGAGCTGGAAAAAATGTACTTTTAACAAAGAGATTATTACTGAATTTTAAGGGGTCAGAGGAAGAATGTTATGGTTTGGATGTACAACGTTCCTCAAAAGTCTCATGAGTTCACAGGTAAAGCTTTTAAAAGGTAACTAGATCATAGGGGCATTGTATTCATCAGTACATTGATCCACAGATGAACCCCTAACTGAATGAGTCATAGAAGGTGGAGACTCGTCATAGGAGGCAGTCCACAGGAGGATTATCTTAAAGTATCTATCTCCCCCTATGGCTCCTCCATTCTCTCCCTGCATCCTACCCATCATGATGTGAGCAGTTGTTCTCTGCCAGCTCTTTCACTGGGCTGTTTCTGCCTTGGACCTGGCTATGCAAGAACCAAAATCTCTGAAGTTGACCATAAATAAACTGTCCTTGTTTAAGTTGTGGGTGTTTGATATTGTAATCCAGTGACTATAAAAGTGATTAAGACATCCAAGGTCAGAGTCCAAGGTCACATTTATTAATTAGAAACTATCACCTTGCTGTTCACTGGGTAAAAACTCACCAGTTTTGTAACAAGTGTGGTCTAGGAAAAGGAACACAAATCCATGATTGCCAGGCACCTCTGTCTGCTGCAGCGTGCAACTCCAAAGGAGCTAAGGATGGAAAAGATTACTTGAAGACAAGACTTAGTTCAGTCACTGAGAGGCCTGAAAAGGTTCCTTTTCTATAAGAGAAAGCCTCAGGGAAATAGAAACAAGCTGAGGTCTCTGTGGTCATTGATTTGTAACTCAGAGACATGAAACAAAGATGTGGAAGAAAAGCACTTGGACCATTTGTATAGGAGTTTGGGTCAGGGAACAGAGAAGAAATGGGATGGTTTGTTACCTGATGCCCGTCAGTCTATTTTAAGCAATCTCACAGGGTCAGGGGGAATACAGGGCCAAAGCAAACATCTCTGATAATAAATAATTATTGACTATGCTGACTGTTGTCCTTCTTTAAACTTTAACTTTACATTCCAGCAGTCATGAACTGTTGCCCATAAAGTCACTTCCTATTTCACATTCACTTCACACACTCCCCACGTTTGTCCATGTCATCCTCAGAGACTGGAGCTCAGCCAATCTCAGAGTTGTCAGAAAGCTTCATATCTGCACTTGGCCCAGATGTTTTACAGAAGGAGCTGGAATTAATTTCTAACAAAGGTAAGAAGACCTAGCTCTACTCTGTTCAGTGATAGCTGTTCTCAAAGACACTGAGGAAGCTGATCCTCAAGAAAGGTACCATGAAATCTCAAAAATGAGAGATGAAACCAGAATAGCATAAGAGCTACAAATGCAAAATATAAAGTCTTACATTCAGATCCTCACAGTAGGATAATATGGGACAGTTGGCTAAATTATCTGAGCCTCCACTTTCTCATCTATGGAATGGCTATAATTATACCCATGAGAAAATGCTGAATAAGTGACCACAAGCACATAAAGCATTTAGGGCAATGTCTGGTACATTGCAGATCTCATCTATAATAAAACTTAGTTATTATATTAGTTATTATATGATTCTCCTTCTATGACTCATATATAATAAAAAATTAGTTATGAAAACAAAGGAAAAGGAATTAAATAGCTCAGTATAAATTTTCATAATCAAAAATCATTTTATTTTTGAATTGGAGAAAAAGAAGTTTTCCAAATTTCATAATTTTACTTTTCTTCAACATGATGTCATACAAAACAAACAAATAAAGTACTTAGCTCTTCCTTCCTCTACATCGTTGTTTCATAAATAAGAAACTTAAATTGATTTCAAAAGAAGGAGCCAGACAATCAAATATCACAGAACAAGTCGTTGGCAGAGAGGCTGGCTACAGCTCATCTTGCCTTCCCTGACGTTTGTTTCCAAAGCACAAGACCCTTGAGAGGAGTTAGCGAAGAACAGGACAAGTGTGCCACCTGTGACAATCAAGGCAGACTGAGGTGGCTGCCCAAGCTATGCCTACCTCTGAGAGCATGATCCAGAGTTTACCATGTACATGAATATGAAGGATCAAGAGGAATCTAAAACTTTTCGCTTTTCTCCTGGATTGCTCAGTGTGGGATCAGGGGAAGTTAACATCCAGAATCCTAATGATGGAAACATCTGTGTTTCAAATCAAAACCTAAAATGAATGATTGCATGGTTGACCCATGACTAAAATCTAGACCTAAATCTTCCAATTAAGGGCCCCACCAACCCAGATGGCAGATGCTCTAGGTCTTACTTTATACAGTATTTTATCAATACTGTACTGAAACAGTTGCACCAACACTCAGTAAGGCAGAACACAATGACCAGGAGGCTGGAAGTTACCATCTTTACTTTTATCTCTAGTAACTTGATTGAGGTGACTCTGCCTCCCAGAGATGCTAGAGATTCCCATGGTACAGTGGTTCCCAGGGAGCTGTGGACACTCTGACTCCAACCATGAGCCCTTCCCTGGGTGAAGCACACTTTTAATAAGCCATTGTGAGATGAGTGGTATCCTGTTATGTTGATGAAAGCAGTCTCACACTCAGATGGAGAGGAGGGAATATGTTAATGGGAAGAGCAACAAAAGAATCTGAAGGTATTTTTTAAATGCTTCATCCTAAAAGTGCCCACTAGCTCCCTGCACTCAGGGCCATATCTCACCCCTTTCTTCTCCGCATCTCCAAGTGTAAATCAGAAACTCTGAGTTTAACTAACACTAACACTTCAATCTGAGTCCTCAACTGTGGCTTCCTGACAAGGTATTGTCTAAGTAGCCATTTAATTCTATCACACTATTTCCTCCTCCTTCCCTCACCCACAGTCTCTACTCCATTGTTAAGATCCACCATCTCATCATCTAAAACCATCTGAAGTCTTTCCACTTCACATCTCTGGGGATAATGGTTTCATCAGTCTTCCCCTAAATTACTTTTTATTGACATCTGCTATCATTGAGGTGCAATTTCAGTTTCAGACATCTAGTCTGCAGCATCTGCTACTCTCTACCTTCACCCATGTTATCTTCTCCTTCGCCTACTGTGATGAGCCTCACCAACTTCTTCTCTGCCTTCAATGTACATACCCCGTACCCCAGGACTTCCAACATACTCTCTCCCATACCTGTTCTTCTCCTCCTAGTGTAACAGGGACATGTCTCCTCCTCAGAAAGGCCTCACTGGGCACACTCTCTCTGAAAAGGTTCTTTTCATGCTGGTCATCATAACCTGCACTGCCTCATTTTTTTTTTTTCTTGGTGTTGGTTTTCTGACAAGTACATGGTTCTTACATTCACTTACTAGTCCACTCTGCATGCGGAGTGCTCTCTGGCCCAAAGTCTGTGCTCAATAAATATCTGTAAAATAATGAACCAGATGCAATCCTGTATAGCTTCTGGGAGCAGAAAAAATGAATTCATAATTTTATTTACTCCTAAAAAGTAAATTACAGCAGTCCCCTACACTTGATGATCTGCCTGTGGATGCAGTCTGTGCTTTATAAAACTGATCTGAAAGAATTAAATAATATTAGTGATTTAATAGGGCCCTCAGAGATCATTTAATTTCTCATTTTGTAAATGAGAAAACTGGAATCCAGAGAGGCCACAGGATTTTACTCCAGACTATATCTATTTCTTCATAATACAATATTTCTTAGTGTTTGATTTCTTTAATTAAGCAATTGTCCATTGAAAAAATGAATGCCACATGGAGATGTGTCTCATAAAGACTGGAGTGCCTCCATTCCCACTCCCTTCTCCAAGAAGAATCACTGTTGCTGCTTTGAAGTGAATCCTTTCAGAGCTCCTTGTGTGTGCTTACAAATACATCCTGTGTATTTACATATCCACCGCTTCATCATCACATTTGACTACTTAAAAATTAGTTTAGACTTAGAAATAAAAAGGCTTCTTTCCAATGCATCTTTCAAAAGTACCATCAGACACAGTGATTTCAAGAAAAAAAGATGACAGGATATGCTACCCAGTGACAGAGAGAAGAGAGTTGATGGGGCCCTGGGCCCACTGAAAGGTCTCTGTGGATTTATCCACGGTCGGTAAATGGACTCTGATTCCTTCAATTAGTCAGCACGTGCTGATGTGGGTAATAAATGATATTCTACCTGGTCCTGATAAAAAGTTCTGACTGATTTATGGGAAATTATGAGACATCATAATAATCTCATACCTATCATTGCAGATGAGAAGGGACTAGAGAAGGGAAAATTTTCAAAGGGAAAGTCATGGAGAATAATCATAAAAAGAAAAAAAAGAAGAGCTCAGCAATTAATAATCAGAAGGCTGGAGTCAGCCTGCCCTAAAAATTGGGTAAATTACCAAGCTTCAGTTCTTCCATTTGTAAAATGGGAATAATAGTGGTACTATATCTAGAACATATGCACCACCGAACCATACAAACTATTTTTAATGTAAACAGATGGTAATGACAGTAATGATGCCTTCTCTATATTTTACTGATCATATGCAATAGAAATTAAACCCAGTCACGAATCCAAGACCTTTAAAAAATTTTTATCTTTCATATCAGCTTCAAGAGAATAGTTAGTTCAGAAGTAGTATGGCAGACCTTGCAGTCTTATTCTCTATAGCAAGATAAGTTTGCAGAAACCTCGTGTGTGGTCCCTCTTTCTCAGTTGCTTGCTCCATCAATGATTAAGAGTTAATTATTAATCTTTAATTAATAATTACTCAGCCTACCCCTAAAATCAAGAAGGGTATGGGTGTGATGGTATGCTAAGAGAAACACAGGGCCAGTTTCACAAAAATTCAAAAAATTCTCAATGTTGAAAGTGATCATAATGTATGTATAAAATGTACCAGTAAAATCCATTTAAATAAAAGCCACAAGAGTTGAGAATAGCAGCTCAGGGTCCATCACTAACCTACCAAATGACTTCATAAGTCATTCCCTTACAATCTCAGTTATCTATTCTATGATTTATGAATATCAGAAATTCTAAGACAAATCTTCCACTTTCAGCCTCTTTGGTAAGGATTATAGGTTAAGTTCAATCACATTTAACTTTTTTTCTTTTTTTTTTTTTTTTTAAGACAGGGTCTCTCTTAGTAGTTCAGGCTGGCCCTGAGCTCAAACTCAAACTCACATCACAGCAATCTTCCCATCTCTGCCCCTCGAATTCTGGGATTACAGATGTGAACCACCATGCCCAGCACTGTGGTATGTGGTACTGATTACTGCTGGGCATGAGTCTCCACGCCCAGTATTGTATATGGTTCCCGGGTTCGAACCCCGGCCCTTGCGCTTGCAAGAGAGGCGCTGGAACCACTGAGCTAAATCCTCAGCCCCACATTTAACTTGTTTATTAGGCACAATGAGCCTAAGGCCCACAACAATGGTTTTAGAGACCCAGTATTCTTTTTTTTCTTTTTTTTCTTTTTTTTTTTTGAGAAACGGTCTCACTTTGTAGTTCAGGCTGGCCCTGAGCTCAGCCTCAAACTCACATCACAGCAATCCTTCTGCCTCTGCCTCCTAAATGCTGGGATTACAGGCATGAGCCACCACGCCTGGCACTGTGATATGTGGATTGTTGCTGAGAGTGAGTCTCCACACTCAGTATTGTTGTACGTGGCTACCAGAGATCAAACCTGGGTCCTTGCACTTGCAAGACAGATGCCGGAACCACTGAGCTAAATCCCCAGCCCCAGAGACCCAGTATTCTTATAAAAATAGGAGGAAAAGTGAACTTTTGGTCACATGGAATATTTTACATGCAATGTTAATTATCTGTGTAACACTACAGTAATAAAATTTAATTTTAGTATTTTGTGTGGGAGAAGGAATCAAAAAAATCATAACATAATTGTGGCTCATCCTTTCTGCTAGCCCAAGGTGATGACCCTGTATATCCTTTGTTGGACGCTATCACTGTTTATTATATGAACTCAGAGCAATTCTATTCTCTTAAGGATTATTAAATACATTTTTAAATGTCTCCAGCATGTAAAATATAGATAAATATTCTATAATTAATACATGTATCTTCTTCCAATGTCAGTAACCTAGGATTATCACTAGCTGTTTGAATTTGTGTCTTTTAAACATTAAAACACAGATCCAGTACTTCTCCAACTAGATAGTCCTTCTGTAAGAGGAAGAAACTAACAGAGAATTCAAAGAGAGACTGAATTATTCTGAGAAAAACTCCCTGATCTATACACATATATAAAGTATAATGGAATTATAGACCCTTTCACCTCTGAAACTCATAGACTTAAATAAGAAAGACAGAAAAGAAAGAAGTTATGTGAAATGTCAAAAATTAGTGGTTACATGTTTACAACAGTATTTTTTACATTTTATAAAACAGCAAATATTTTAAATTTCTAGATTTCTTGTGTTAAAAAGATTATAGACTATAAGTTGCCTAACAAAACATACATTCTCTTCTTCTTAAATCTATACCTAGACTACATTTCCCAGCATCCCCTGCAGGTGGTTTAGATTTGGCCAAGTGACTTAGTTTTAACAGTGGGAGAAGAAATTTTTGTCACTTCCAGGCCTGCCTCATTCAAAAAAAAATTTGGATATTGGCAACTAAAAGAAGAGGTTTTATTTTGATTCATGGTTTCAAAAAGTTCAGTCCATAATGGCCAGGCTCCAAGGCAGAAGCAGCACTGTAAAAGGGCTTCACAGAGGGAAATTGCTCAACCCATGGCATCCACAAAGCAGAAAGAGAAAGGAAAAGCTAGGGACAAGAACACATCTCTCTTGGTCATGCCCCAGGGACCAGCCATCTGTGACTAGCACATTCAGCAATGACCTCTCCAATGTACAAATCCACTAAGTACAGCACCCTCATGATCCAATCACCTTCCAAAAATCTCACTCTCAACACAAGAAACTTGGAGCAAGGCATTTTAGGTCTAAACTACAACATATGACATGCTTCTTTATTTTTCCTTGCGGTGGGGTTCCCTAAGTTGCCCACGTTACCTCAAATTAATGGTCTCAAGTGATTCTCCTGCCACAGCCTCCTGACTAGCTGGCACTCTATGCTTATGCCACCATGTGCTGCCATGCTCTTTTCCTTCATAGCTAATGACTGAACTACTGTTGAAGAAGCTACCTTATGAGACCCACACTGATCACAACTTTTCTTGATGGTAAGATCAACCATAAACCAACTTCTATTCTGTTAAGACATTTCATGTTTGGATTTATTCTTTTTTTTTTTTTTTTTTTTGACAGGGTCTTGCTTTGTAGTTCAAGCTGGCCCTGAGCTCAGCCTCAAACTCACATCACAGCAATCCTTCTGCCTCTGCCTCCCAAATGCTGGGATTACAGGCATGAGCCACCATGCCTGGCACTGTGGTATGTGGTACTGATTGCTGCTAGGTGTGAGTCTCCACGCTCGGTACTGTATGTGGTTACTGGGGGATAAAACCCGGGCCCTTGCACTTTCAAGACAGGCTCTGGAATCACTGAGCTAAATCCCCAGCCCAGGATTTATTCATTATTATGATATGGTATGCCCTAGTTATGCAACGTAGACACATCAGTGAGGCAAAAGATCAAAAAGACTACAACAGAATTAAGATTATATAAAGTGGTTGGATCTAATAGACAACTATAAAAACACCCTATCAACAATAGAATACACATCTTTCTCTTCGACATATGGAATATTATCGTAGATCAGATGCTAACCCACAAATCAAGCCTGAATAATTTTTTTAAATCTTAGCATGTATCTTTTCAGGAAACAGTGGAAGAAAATCAGACATAATAAGTCATGCTTATAACCCCAGCACTCCAGGAAGCTGAGGCAAGAGGACTGCAAGTCTGAATCAAGCATGAGCAACTTAGCAACTTAATGAAACCATGTCTCAAAATAAAAAAGAAAAGAAGCGTTAAGGATTTAGCTCTGTGAAAAAGCCTTTGTTTAAATTCATCATACCAGAAAAAAAGAAAACTAGAAATCAACAACAAGAAGAGAAATAGAAAAATATAAATACATAGAAAATGAACTTGCTAAATAATAAATAGGTGATTGAAAAATTAAAAAGAAATGGCTGGGGATTTAGCTCAGTGGTTCTGGTGCCTGCCTTGCAAGCAGAAGGTCACAGGTTTGATCCCCAGTAACCACATACAACAAAACTGGCCATGATGGCTCACACCCACTAGCAATCAGTACCACATACCACAGTGCTGGGCATGATGGCTCATACTAGTAATCCCAGTACTCGGGAGGCAGAGGCAGAAGGATTGCCAAATTTAAGGCAGAGTTCAGGACCATCTTGAACTACAAAGGCAGATCCTGCCTCAAAAAACTAAAAATAAATAAATAAATGAAAAGAGAAATCAATAATTCTATAAACAAAGGAAAAACACAACATATAGCAAAATCTGTGAGATACAGCACAAGCATAAAAGTATTAAAGAGAAGTTTGCATCAGTAGTTGCATGCAGCAAAAAAAAAAAAAAAAAAGAACAGAAAGACTTCAAGTAGACAACTTAACAGTGCACCTCAAGCATTTAGAAAAGCAAGAACAGATCAGAGTCAAAGTTAGTAGCAGGAAAATAATAAGAACAAAATAAATATAATTAAAACTTTACAAAAGCAGAAAATATAGAAGATCACTTTAAAAGACAGCTTTTGAAAAAATTAACAAAATTGGCAAACATTTAACTAGAGTACCCAAGTTTAAAAAAAAAAAAAGCAAATCCAAATAAATAAAATCAAAGATTGAGGAAAGATATTATGACTAATTATCACAGAAATAAAATAAAAACATAATAAAACTAATTAATAATAAACATAATAAAACTAACTAATAGCACAAAGCAGGAAATCTGTAGAGATGGCAGCCGGGAAGGTACCACACAGCAAGCACCTGCTTCACTCCAAAAAGACAGCCGGGGCTTCACATCACATTAGGCCTGGGCTGTGCTAGGGGAGGACTGGACCTGGTGGAATTTGGAACTCAGCAGCCATTTCCAACAATTTCTCAGTATTTTTGGCCTCCAAAAGACAATGGACAATTACATGCTAAAAACTTCAAAGACCTAGGAAATTTGGATATATTCCTAAGCACATACAATTTACCAAAACTGAATCAAAAAGTAGGAAATATAAAAACACCAATAATGAGTAATGAATGCAAAGCACTAATTAAAAACTCCCATCTAAATAGAAGTCCAGAACTTTATGGTGTTACAGTTAAATTCTACAAAATATTTAAAGGAAAAGTAGCCCTTAAACTATTCCCAAACTTTTGTAAAGGAAACAAGTCTCCCAAATTCTTTTTATGAAGATATGATTACTCCTGAACCAAATTAAAGACACAATAATAAAATGGAAGCTATAGACAAATGGAATCTATATAACAAACTAGTAGCAAAGCAATGTAAAAGTACATAGAAAACATCACACACATGATCAAATTTGATTTATTCAAGAATGCAAAGAGGATTTAACATTCTTAAGGTAATAACAATACAAAAAGAAAGAACAAAATCAGTTATGCATCTCAAGTGCAAGAAAAAAATCTCTTAAGATTCGTATCACTTCATTTCTCCACAATCAATATGAAGAAGGAACATATCTCATAACACTAAATACTATACAAAAACATTACCTTGTGTGCCCACATCACATGAAATGGAAAGACCTGAAAGTATTTCCTACAAGATGAGGAACAAAACAATGATGTCCACTTCCACTACTCTTATTTAATAGATTACAGAAAGTATCAATAACAACAATTAGGCAGGAGACAAAAATAGAGCATGTCCAAATTGAAAGGGAGAAAGTAGTTATTTTTTTGCAGATTATATAATTTTATATATAAGAAAGCATAAATACTCCTTAAAAATTGTTAGAACTTTTAAACAAATTCAATAGGTTGCAAAATCTACATATAAAAACAACAGCATTTTTATACACTGATAATATACTTGCTGAAAAGAAATCAAAATAGACAATCACAATCGTAAGAACAGTATAAAACAAACAGGAATAAATTTAACCAAGTAAGTGAAACCTCTCTATACAGAAAATTACAAAACACTAATTAAAGAAATTATAGAAGACACAAAAATGCAAAGCTATCCTGTGTTCATGAACCAGATGAACTAAATTGTTAAAATTACCATACAACCCAAAGCAATCCACAAGTTAGTGCAATCATAATCAAAATCCCAATGAAAATCTTATTTGTTTACATTTTGTGGTACTAGAATTAGAACCCAGGATCTTGTGCAAGCTGGTCAAGTGCCCCAGCTTCTTGAAATTCTTCTTAGAAACAGAAAAAACAATACTAAAATTCACATGGAATCACAAAGACCCAGAATAGCCAAAGCAATCCTGGAGTAAGAATATGTAAATAAAATTATAGACATCACAATATCTAATTTCAAAATATACTATAAAACTCTAGTAACCAAACCATGGAACTCCATAAAAACTGAAACAGACATTTGTGATGGAATACAGAACACAAATTAACCTATGTACAAATAGCCAACTAATTTTTGACAAAACAACCAACTGCATACATCAGAAGAGGTCACTTTCTTCAATAAATGATGCAGGCAAACTGGATATACATATGCAGGAGAATGAAACTAGATCCCTACCTTGCACCATATACAAAAATCAACCCCAAATCAAAGACAAAGACTTAAATATAAGACCAGAAACATTGAAATTACTACAACAAAATATGTGGAACTCTTCAAGAAATTGGCAATGATTTGCCAGAAAGATAGGAACCCAAATGCACAGGCAGTAAAAAGAAAAACAGACAAATTAGATTATCTCAACCTGAAAAACAGCTACACAACAAAAGAAAAAAGTCAACAGTTAGAGGAAAACCTACAGAATGAGAGATGTAGAGAAGCCTACTCATGAAACAAATGGTCAATATCCAAAATACGTAAAAAACTCAGGACAAACATGGAAAACACAGTTTGGTCATTCAGTGGGCTAAAGATCTTAACAGATATTTCTCAAAAGTGAACACAAATAGTGAACAATATATGCAAAATGTTCAGTGTCACTAATCACTAGGGAAATCATAATGAAATTTCATCTTATCCCAACTGGAATGACTGCCATCCAAAGATAAAAGAGTAGTAAGTGCTGGTGAGGATTTTGAGAACAGGAAACTTTTATACCCTGTTGAAAGGACATATGTTACTAGAGCCATTATGGAAATCAGTATGGAGATTTTTCAAAAAGCAAAAATAAAACCGCCATAAGATCCAATGGTCCCACTTCTGCATATATCCAAAATAAATGAAATCATTACATCAAAGAAGCACCTTCTCATCTATGTTTCTTGCAACATTATTCACAATAACCAGGACATGAAATCAGCCTAACTGTCTATTAATGGACAAATGGAGAAGGAAAATATGGCGTATATACACAAAGGAATATTGTTCAACTGTAAAACGAATGAAATCCTTTCATTGGCAGCAAAACGGACAGAAATCGAGATCATCATATCAAGTGAAATAAGCCTAACACAGAAAACAAATACAACGTTTTCACTCATTTGTGGTAACAGGAAGACCCACCCCTAGAACAGCATGGATTAATGTTCACCAGAGGCTGGAAAGAGAAGGATAAAGAGAATGGAAATGAGTTAGATCAGAGGTACCAAAATGCAGTAGGACAGAAAGAATTAGTTCTGATTTCCACAGGAAAGTAGGGTAAATTCTACTTAAAATGATATGGAATATACTCAAAATAACTGGAAAAGATTAAAGTTCCCAGCACAGAGAAATGTTTAATATGTGAGGAGGGGAAGATGCTTATTACTCTGATGTGATCACTACACATTGTATACATCTACTGAATTATCATTTGACACTACATAATAAAGAGTATTGTGGCTCAGTGACAAGACAGAATATATATTCTATATTATATTCTTATATATTATCATAGATTATTTAAATCATTGTCATATATAAATGACAATGCTTTTTTAAATGACCCAGATTATCACCCAAAATAAAATTTATCACACAGACAAGCAGAACTTGGACTTAGATGTGGTCCCTGAGTATGTATCTAAAACCCATTCTTTCTTTTATTTGACACTTTAAGAAGGTTCTCATTTATCTTTTATGAAAACTGTTCCTAAAGGGGAAGAAAACAACTTCCCCATAAGTAGTGTTTCTCTCTTCTGATTCATAGCACCACTGCTCACTCTTAAGGAGTCTGTCAGTATTTGTGTAAAATCCAGTTAGCTGATGCCCATTTCATCTTCTTGATGGATGCCAACCCAGGGAAGTCAATCACTGTGTGCCTCACTCCCACAATCTGGCCAAGGAGAATCTGCTCTGCCCTAACCTCTGCTGTCCAGGGAGCCGTGCCTGACCCCACTGCAGCTGAGCCTCAAGCTGGCTGGCAATCACCTGTAACCTGGCATCAAGAGAGGCCCTCAGCATCCCATGTCTGTCCCCCCGGAATAAGGGATAAGGAAAGAAACAGAAACACTAGTAGAACAAGATGGTGGCACCATCCAGTAGGAAAGCTACACCTCCTGTTTATTCTCCTACTAAAAATCCTCTGAGCTTGGGGCAATTTGAAAGTTTTTTTTGTGGCTGAAGCATCTCTTCATGTAAGTTTCCTGGTTCATCCTTCTGTGCTCTACTGGCCACCAAAATGCCTATTAGCCTATGTATTATGCTACTAATTATTTGAAAACAAAAGAAGTTTCCTTGAATGAATTAGTATTCATGCATTCATTTACTTATGTATTTAATAAATAGTTGAGTTTGCTAAGCACATACTGTATATTAGCTGGGGATATAGTTATGAGTAAGATAACCAAGACCCACACCACAGTGGGATATAGATACTAAGAAGTAATTGAAAATTAATAAGTAAGCCAAGAAGCAAATTAAAAATTGTAGCAGTTACTTTGAAAAAGTGCCCAAGGCAATGTGAGACGCTGATAAAGGGGGATGGAGAGATCTTTCAGAGTCCCTTCAAAATGATGTTTGAGCAGAAAGCTTACCTAAATGCAAGGGCCAGTCACAAGAAGAGCTGAGGACAGAGCCAACTATGCTGGAGAAGAAAGGAACACAGATGTCCTGAAGTTGTGGATGGTAGTAGGGACTAACGAACAGAACAGGGTTGCAGAGTGTAGTGCATATAACAGACATGGGATCAGCAGAGTACCTGGAAGGAGTCGGCCTTGAAACAGAATGGAAGTATAAAGAAGCAACAGGGAAAGGTGGGAAGAACTAATAAGGAAGTCCATTTAGCTGTCTTCCCACTGGCTCTTTCTATTTCCTTTACACACATGAGGGTAGGGTTAAGGTTCCACATGCACACACCTTGTAGCCAGACTTCAGTTATTTTTGTCAGCCCGCAGACCATGCCAGATGTTAGGGTTCTCTTTAAGTATCACCCTGTGTTGAAGCCAACTATGTAACAAATACATCAATATACACTTGTTGCAAATGAGGAAGAACAGAAGTATCCCAGATCCTCAGAGGTTCATAATCAGGTTAGGTAATAGAGGCATAAATGAATAAACCAGCTGTAACATACCAGAGCCTCTCTTATACTGGCAGTGGGAATGACACACTTTGAAAATAAGAAGAAGGAGACATAAGGAAATGAGAGAAACCTAACAGAGGTGACATCTGAACTGGCAGTTCAAGTCATCATGGGATGATACCATGCAGGAGGGTAGTTTCCTTGAACCATAAGCAAAAAAGCCTCAGCATAAATAGCAGACAATGTACATCAAGGTCACTTTCTAGCAAGCAGCAATGACCAGAGGGCCTAAAGGGTAGCTGAAAATATAAGAAATGGAGTGTGACAAGAAAGAATGTTAAGCTAGGGAAAGGACAGAGGGAGTGTGAATGTCTGTTTCAGTCTCCACTTTCATAAGTAGGCAGTAGTGAACATTTTTTAAAGCACAGGGAACTATGGGTATGTACAGACTTTGACTCCTACCTCCTCCACCATGCGACTCTTGGAGCTAGGGAAATCTTTCTTCTGAGTCCCTGTTTCCTCATTAGTAAAACTGACAGAATACCAGACTACACACAGTAATTGATAATGAGATGATACAAGAAACATTTATATCCAGTATACTGTAGATATTCAATACATCTGAGTGGTTTTTACTGTTATGGATGATGTCCAAGGAGGTGAATTACTAGTTAAAGTAGTAAAGAAGATACACTAGAGGTAAGGGAAAAAATGCAGACAGATCATGTTTAAATAAGCTCTAGAGCAGAAAGGAATTCTAAGTGTCATTTTGTTTAATCATCTCATTTTACAAAAAAAAAAAAAAGGTTTAAAGAGGAGGTGTTAGCACCCATTTATTTTGGTCCCAGTTTGGTGCTTTCTATTATATATTGCCTTCATGACATTTTTTACCCCTTAGCTAGTAACTTGCTTTCAAAACAACAAAATTTACAATGCATTCAGGCTTCATCGATATTAGACTTAGAAGTTGAGCCAAACTAGAAATGAATGCCATCTTGATGAGTGACATTGGAAGACCAAGCACCACAAACCTTCTTCACCCCAACAAAGCCAATATTTCCAAAACAGAAAGCCCCTGATTCATTTATATCTGAATTTGATTCTCACAGGGGGCATGGCTGAGAACTGCCCTGGACCTGCCACAGCTCATTCCTGTTTGATGCTAATTGCATGTGAATGCTGGAATTAAAAAGACATCATTAAAAATACATTAAGTTTAATTATGCCAGCAGCATCAGTCAGGGAGAGAGGTGCAGCTTAATGCAGAATGCATAATTAGATAAGACCTAATCCATTAGATTCTTATTTGTTAAGAAAATGTGTCTCATCTATAAATGTCAACACAAATAGTAGTAGCCACTCCTGAGAGCCCACTTCTACCACCTATGATGCACCCTTCTGAGACATCCTTACACAGTGATACCACATATTTGTACAAGTGAACTGGAGGGGCTCAGCTTTCTTCTGACCCATGGGATAAAAGTTAATCTCTCTTTAGCCACCTTTGTCAGCCTTAGTTTCTTCATCTACAAAAGTAAGTTCATTATTTTAATTACTGTAACTGCTTCACAAGGATGTAAGAATTAAGTGAGAAAATCCATGTAAAGTGTTGAGGACACTGTCATGAAAGTAGATACACAAATAGTCAATGTGCAAATTTAAAATACTTAACATCATTAGCCATCAGAGAAATGTAAGTTATATTTATATCCCTAATAGGATACCTGCTAGATGGACCATGAGAAAGATGTCTGAAAATACCAAGTGTAAACTGAAATTATCATTGGTTGCTGGTGGGAATGTCAAATGATTTGACTAGATTAGAAAATAGCCTGATGGTTTTGAATATAGTTAATACATACCTACTATACACTTGTAGTTACTGTAGACCTAAAAATTCAGTTCTATGGTAGACGCTCTGAAATGACCTTCAGTACTCCTTATTTCCTGATGTTTTAGCCTTTTAAAATTCTCTCCCAGAGTAATTTGCTTCTAACAATAGAAAAAGCAACACTGAAGGGATGTTGGCTCTGATACTAGATTTTAAAATCACTTCTATCATGCTAAGAGGCTCTTCCATCACCTTCTGACTTGTATGTTCTGGCAAAACCAAGCTGACATCAGGAGAGGCCCATGCAAAAAGAAAAAGAGAATGACATCCACTCAGTCGCCCACTGGAAACATTTAGTTCATTACCTGCAAGGAACAGAATCCTACCAATACCTGCGTGAGCTTAGCAGTAGATCCTGCCCCATTGTATCCTCCTATGAGATCTGCTCTTAAGCAACACTTTGATGGCAGCTTTGTGAGACACTCTAAAGGATCCAACTAGCCAGTAAACAGATTTCTGAACGACAGAAACTGTGAGATAATAATCTATATTGTTTTAAATCCCTACTTTTGGGGTGATCTGTTATAATATAGTAGCTATCTAACATAAACTCAGAGGTATTTCCTAAAGAAAAATGGAAACTTGAGCCTCAAAAAACGATTTGTACAATAATTCCCACAGTAGTAAAACATTATAATGTTAATCTAAAGGTGAGTGGATAAATAAAATATAGTGTATTCCTGCAACAGAATGCCATTCTGCTGTATTAATGCCATGCTCATCATTTCGGGAGGTTGGATTACTTTAAAATGAGCACAGAATACCAAAAAATGGAGAAGAGTTTACACTAAGACAGTGTAGGTAATGTAAGTAAAGGATATAATCTGCAATAACAGATTTCTTTACTTACTTATGACCATGTTGGGTCACCCAGTCCAAGTGCTATCTCTAGTTCTCACATCTTCCTTGATATGCAAGTGAGGAATTTTGGAACCAGGAAGCCCAAGGTCTGCTCAGGAAGGTGCCTCTTCTACTGAACTGGTCAGGTGGGCAAATCATTGCCACAGTTCCAACATGTACTATCAACACTTCAGAGTCTGAAACCTCTTGTAAGCCATAAATCCATCTGTTAGTAAACCAGGCTGACAGCCCTATATGTTCTCTATCATAACCACTCATATACATGTGACTATAAAAATATCATTGGTCTCCAATTATTACATTCTCTAGCTTTAGCCAAGGGTTAATATATTCCAGGGAATACTAGACATAAGTATGTGGTCAACTCAGCTGAAACTAACTGATGCCATACACAAAAAATTAAAAGGAAACAAACTACTGAAATATAAACAAAGTTGGATCTCAAGACAATTATGTGAGCAAAAGAAACCAGACACAAGAGGGCATACTGAATGGTTCCATTTACAGGAAATGTTAGAACAGGCAAAAATCGTGGTGAGAGAAAACAGAAGGCATCCGTATCTTTGAACAAACAGAAGTGTGAGGAGGAAGAGTGAGTGTGGAATTAAATGGAGACACACCAAGGAACACTGAGGTTACAGAAAAGTCCTCTATCTGGAGGGCACGCACATTTTTTGGCAGGTAAGTACACAGGACTTTCTGTCTTCTGACATCTTGAGCCTGAAGACCACATGTTCCAGACCGGACAAATACAAAACAGCAGAGTTTCCATTGGCTCTGAGTGACTGTGACTGTGTAGAGCATTTTGCCACTGACTATGTTAAACAAGCAGCACGAGGAAGAAATAAGCCACATACAGGCTAAAGATGTAGCTCAGTAGTGCCACAGCTGCTTCACAAGCTCAAGGTCCTAAGCTTGATTCCCAGTATGAAAGAAAGAAGGAAGGAAAGGAGGAGGAAAGGAGGGAGGGAAAGAAGGGAGGAAAGGAAGGAAGAGGGAGAGAGGAAAGAGGGAGGGAGGGAGAGAGGGAGAGAGTTTGTAACTGTCACTTCACCACAGCCTAGTTCATCTTCCTGTGAGTAAGCTTTTCTTACTCTGGCTCTGGCAAAATATTTGAGAAAGTCAAATGAACAGACAAGATTTATTGTGGCACACAGTTTCAGAAGTTTCCATCTTCGATCTATTGGTTCCAACACTCTGGCTCTTTCCATTGGCTCATTTGGCACCGCAAAGCAGAATAGGATCGCAGAAGAAGAAAATTTCTCACCTAATGGTGAGACAGGAAACAGAGGCAAAGATCCAGAGAATGTGCTAGCGGGCTTTCTTCTTCTGTTTGCATCCCACCCTTCTACACGGTGCTGCCCACATTCAAGGTGGGTCTCCCCCTCTGTTTGTTGCAGAGCAGCCAATCATCTCTGAACACTCTCACAGCCACATGCAGAAGTGTACTTTACTAGTATCTTAGCTGGATCCAACTAAGTTGACAGGACAGATTCACCATAACATCTACACAGTACACTCTGCCTTTGAATCTTCCAAGTACTTGTATACTTTCCCAATGAATATATGCTAAGAAAAAAAAACACTGATTGACACAGGGCAGGAAAATGGGAAAAGCTAGTGCATCAAGTCCTACAGTTTGCAACCAGATGTTTTCCCAAAGCTTCGTGCACTCTTAAGTAGGGCTTTGTGGAGTTAGTTGGATTTAGGCTGTGTGAATATGGATTAAGAATCTGACAACTACAGTAGTCCAATAATTGGCTTAGTATAGTTTTGTATGGGTAATAAGGCCACCGTAGATGGGTAGCACTAATGAGTAGACTTGTAAACTATATGCTGAATTTCCAAGCCTGAAGGTGGCTATTCTTGGAGGTAGGAATTGTCAAGAAAGTAATTAAGTTTAAAGGAAGTTGCTAATCTTTTAGGAGTGATATCTTCATAAAAGGAAGAAGAGACACAAGAGCATCTTTCTCTCACATACATTCCGTCCCTTCCTCTTCCCTCTCTCCTTCCCCTCTTATTAACAAATGCTTGCAGTACACAGTGTCTATATTCTTTGTGTGGAGTACATGTACATAACACATCTTATTTTCTTTTTTACCCCTTTTCCTCCTCTTTCTTATCACTATCCATCTCTTGATTCTTTCCCATTCAAGAAGAATCTATCTCCCTACTCACTGTCACCTATTTTATTTTGCTCTTCATTATAATTTGGGTTTCTCACATAAAAGAAACCAAGCCATGTTTAAGCTTCCGTATCTGATTTATTTCACTTAATACTATAGTCACAAGGTGCATCCATTTTCCTACAAATGAATCAAATGTATCTTTCTTTACAGTAGAGTAGCACTCCCTTGTGGGTAAAAGTAACATTTCTTTCTCCACTCATCTGTGGGTCCAACATTTAGCTATGAATTGCGCTGCTATCAACAAAAGTGTGCTTGGATCACTGTAAGGTCATGTCCTTAATTCTTTCAGGAAGATACCTAGAAGGGACCAGCTAGGTCAAATGAAATTTCTAGTTTTAGTTTTTGAGAAATTTCCATACAATTTCCATCGTGGTTGTGCTAGTTTACATTACAACCAACAGTGTAAAATAGTTGAAGCTTTTGTTATTATTTGATATCTGGATGATTGATTTCTTTCTGGAGTAAGATGGAATCTCGGCATTTAGTTTGCATTTCTCTGATAGTTCACCATGTTGAGCATTTCTTCACATATTTATTACTATATTTACTTCTGCAAAGTATTCATTTCACTTGCCTATTTTTGATTGAGTCTTTCATTTGAAAGATCTAATATTTTAGTCCTTTATATGCTCTAGATATTAGTCCTTTATCAGTACATATTTTTAAAGGAGATTTTTTTTTCTTCATTTATTTATCAGACTGTTGAAGGAATGAAAGCGGCTTCTGTGTACTCGATGTGCTACAGAGCACTGGGGCTTGAAACGCAAATACAGCAGACAGAGCCCTGATGATGGAGACACTCTGGAAAGTTAAAAACTAGCACATAACATCAAGTCACGATGCACACTGTAAAGAAATGTAAGGCAGCATGAGAGGAGAGAGAAAGAGAGGAGCTATACTGGCTCATACTGAAGGGTTCATTTGGTCATTATATTGAATGAATATTATGCTGGCAGCAGAGACTCAAGTAAAGCAAAGCACTCACTAGACCGCCCAGGGGAAGAACCTCCAGGTAGAGAGAAAAACAAGAGCAGAAGTCTTGAACGGTAATGTATTTGTCAAATTCAGGGACTAACAAAGAGATCAACAAGAACACAGGTAAAGGAAGGAAAGAGAGGAGTGCGAGAAATCAGACAAAAAGGGGAGCTGGAGACCAGATCTTGCAGGGGCCCTATGGGAACAACTCTGGCTCTCATTCTAAGAGATGGAGAGCTTTTAGGAAGTTGGATGAAGAGAATTCCTTGATTTGACTTCTATTTAAGAGTCACTCTTGGCTCTTGGGCTGCTGAGGGAGAAAGGATTGAGAGCTGGCGGTGGGAAAAACATCAAAGCAGCAAAACTCACTGACTATTTATTGCAACAATCCATGCCTGAAAAAATGATGGGCTACTCTAATGAGGTCATTACAGAATGGCAAAAAGAGATCAGATCCTAAACGTGTTATCAAGGAAGAAGCTTGGGTGCTGGACTGAATGTGGGATATAAAGTAAAGAAAGAAGATAGCAATGGCGGTGAGATTGTGAATGGCATGGGAAGGGGTCTTGCCCTGCCTCTAACCTACCACAGGGCCACATCTCTCTGTGCAGGATACAATAAATCTTTGAAGAGGGATTACCTTTACCTGAAATGTCTTTCAGAACCATGTGAAGATCAAATCAAACTCAGAGGCTTTGAACAAGTAGCAGCACAGACCATCAAAAGGTTATCCCTTTATATTCGCAAACATGGAGCCTGCATGAACTGCTGTTCCTGCCTCACAGCTTGTCTGGGCCCCTCCTCCTTCCCCAGACTCAGTAAAGCAGGAAGTCATGGATGACGCAGACATCAAAGCCATCATCCTCTGTGGCAAAGGACAGAAAGCAGCACACAGTCAGTGAGGGGGGCCTGGCCACTCAAGTTTCCTCACTCTCTCAACCTGAGTGTCCCTGAAAACAGCCGAAGGACAGGACCAGGGCTTGCTGTGGACACTGCCTGTGCCACTTCCCACACTTTGTCAATTGGCTGTGGCACAGCATGCTGTGTCCTGCACTGTATTATGCTGTGGGACTCCAGAGTAAAAATGTGTGGCCCTCACGGGGAATGCTTAGAACAGAAATGGTCCTCTGTGCTCCCTGCCCTGTCTATGCTTTCTTTTCTCTGCATTCACCCCTTACCATCTGACATGCAGTAACTTATTTGTTAGTTGTTTATTGCCACACCTGTACAGTACAAGTTCCTTGACCAAAGGGATTCTGCATGCTCTATGGACAGCTCCACCCTAAATGGCTGAAAGATAGTTTGATGTGCAGCAGAGGCACAGCAAAACTTCACTGGATCCACAGAGAGCTTACTGAAAAGTGTGAGCCATTTATAGACTTTATACTAAAGATTTTCTATTACCAACAAACGTATAGACATGCAAAGAATTGTGGCATAAAAATGCAGGGACTTTACGGGAACCCTCAGATTCATCCATGAATCAATCCTCTCAATAAAAACCATGAGATAAGAGGGAGACCCCACTGTCAGCAGCCATGGTCTGTAGCCCCACATTTTTAATTTTAATTCTGGCTTCAAAAATTCTTTACTGTGTGGCTTCACATAAGTCATGACTGCAAACATGGCCTCGCTCTCTCAATCTATAAAATGGCTTGAATGTGAAAGGTGACTTATAATGTCTTTTTGACTTAACATTTGTAGTTACCTAGTGCTATAAAATCAAAAACCATTCATTGAGTAGTTCACTGTGAAGGTGGAAAATCTCCCCACCGTTCCCCATTATACAAGGCTGTGTGCAGATCCACGTTATCATTAAAGTTGCTTTTAATTATCCTGCTTCCAGTTCAACACTTAGCCAATCAGTGTGGTTGTTCCTAATGATATGACTCAATTTCAGAGCCATGGAGAATTGGCTGTTTGTACTTGATGGGGAAGAAAGGAAAGGCATGGCCTCCTGCTAGTTAGTTATCCTTATCAGCTTGTGTTTTTTAATATATTTTCTCAATACAGAGGCTCAACCACGTGGTATAAATTCAGGGACATAACCTGGTGCGAAAGGTGAGACTTATATAAGAAAAGGTGATTTATTTGGAGATTCCTCAAAAAGCTAGGATTGGAGGTCCCATTGGACCCAGCCATCACCCTGCTAGGTATATACACAAAAGAATTAAAAGACTCATATCACAGTGACATATGTGCACCCATGTTAACAGCAGCTCAGTTTGTGATTGCTACATCTTGGAAACAACCCAAGTGTCCATCTACTGGAGACTGGATAAAAAAGCTGTCATTCTTCTACAGAATGGAGTATTACTCTGCCATAAAAAATGATAAGTTTGAATCATTTATACTTAAATGCACATACCTTGAGGATATCCTCATAAGTGAAATAAATAGGTAACAGGTACATATCACATTTTTTCTCTGGTATGAGAAAATAAAGGTGTAAGTGAGCCCTAGAATTGTATGTTATATATTGTGAAATAGAAAATGCTCAAAGTAAAATAGAGTGAAGAGGGAAAAATAATGAGATTATAACAAAAAAGAAAGGAAACAAATTTTATGTATATAGGGGGGTGGCAGTGTGGGTAGGGCTATGGGAAAAAATGAGAATTAAGTTGTGTCTTATACTGGCACAAATCCCCATTATGGAGTGCAATCATGATGTGTATATGTAATGTACCAATAAAGATTTCAATAAGTTAAAAAAAAAAAAAGAAAAGAAAAGAAAAGGTGCTTTAGAAAATGGGAAATCCAAAAAACAACACCTGGAAAAGTGTTGGGCTCAAGGGAAGGATAGAAAAGAGATGTACTAGATTACCTAAGTTGAGTTCTCTTACATATAGTTTTCAGATTCTGTGAAGACCAGTGCACAAAGAGTCTGATTCCTACTTTCCACCTTTCACTCTCCCCGGTCTTCCTGCTCCTCCCATTGTTAGAGCCAGGGACTCACAACTGCAGCCACCAGCAGACAAAAATAGATCTATTATTGCATTGGGTTTCTGTGTTAGCTGTAACAAATTACAAGAATGTGCTGCTTAGAAAGCAAAAAGGTATTTTTCACAGTTTTAGAGGTCAGAAATTCAGTTTCACTGAACCGAAATCAAGGTTTTGCAAGATCGCACTCCCTCCTGATGCTCCAGAGCAGAATCTGCTCCTGGCCTTTTCCAGTTTCTGGTGGCTGCCAACCCTTGGCTTGTGATCCCATCTTATCTACCTCTTCTATGTCCTTGACCACACTGCCTCTTCCTCACTATGTGTTGAAATCTTCCTCTGCCCTAAAGACTTCTTTTTAGCATGTAGAGTCCAAGTTCCCTCTACTTTTTTGTGTTGCCTGAAAGAAACACCTCTAAGTGTTCTGATCACTTTGTGGCCCAGCCAGTTTCAGGTTTATTACAGAAGGCTGGAGCCCAACCCACACCTTGAATGTTCCCAGAAGCTGATACATATTGTCACCCAAACCACTAGAAGAAACTGGCCTTGGCCCTAAGTCCAATTCCATACATCCCCATATAAACTCCACCCCAAACCCCTCGCAATAGACATATCAAGGTAGAACATAATGTTTTTCCCTGTCTATCATAAGGATAAGGTTCATCATACACTAAGCTTCCTTAATAAAAGCTTTATACCATCCTTCTTGATATATTTTGCTTCTTTCTTTGGAATACCAACTGGCCCCATATCAGGATATTTTAGGGTACTCTCTTGTGGGAACTCCTGTATCCCTACTTCTAGGATGACTCCAGCAATGAGCATCAAGAGATAAGAGCTAGGATCATACAGATATTCCAGAATAATATCACCTCAAGATAACTTGCTATGGCTTGTGTGTAGATATCCCTTAGAGCTTCATGTAGTCATAAATGGGGGCTTTTTCAGAAGTGGCTGGAGGTCCACTTCTGAAGGGTGTGATGGTGGAGTTAAGGGTATGTGACTACTAAATCAACCCACTGACTGCTTTGGCCCCTGCCTTAAACCCAGTAACCTAGATAAAATATTAAAAGGGCAGGAAGGAACTGTTACAGTACTTGGGCTTGCTTCTTCTCTACTTTGTTGATTTGCTACCTTCTGCCCACCATGAACTGTTTCTCCTCTAGAAGCCTTGTCTACCGTGCCACCCTGCCTTGGGTCCAGCTGATTATGGACCAAAACCTGTACAAACTGTGAGCCAAATAAACCTTTCCTTCCTTAAACTGAGGGTATCGAGTATTTTGCCTCAGTAATGAGATAAGAAAAGTAACTAAAATGATTTTTATCATTTCAGCAAAAATTCTGTTTTTGTCTTTCTAAAGCAAAGTAACATTCACAGGCTCCAGGAATTGGGATGTGGACCTATCACTGGGGCAAATTTATAGTCTACAACAATTATACTCAAAGATGCCTACTCATAATAGCAATCCTAATCAGTAATAGACCTATCTCTTACACAGGCAAGAAAACAGATTTTCATTTTAATCATTCTACTTGAACACAATTTAGCAAAGTTACATATTTCCAAATGCTTTTTTTTTTTTTACTATGGAGGGGGTGGAAGTAAAAGCAATGAATGAAGGGAAGGTCCCTTCCATGCTGTTGGCAGAAGGACAAACTATTCATGCTGGCTGAACCAGGCCATAGAAGTCAAACTCACAGATAGTCACAAGGTCAGATGCCGAGGCAAGTCAGAGCTAGAATAGTTTGAGAACAAATCAAAGCAAGAGAGGCCTGAGCTAGTTCACAGTAAACCAGAAATGGAAAATAGTAAGAGCCTTTGGAGCCAAATGCTTATGGAATTTAATAGGTTATGTAAGATATGGCCAGTGTTGCATTGTCAACCTCTCCTAACACAGAGGACCCCAAGCGCAGGCCACATCCCTTTCCTGGTGGGATGAGAGGCTCATGATGGAGGCCGGTGCAGGCCATTTCCACTTGCTCCACAGCTCGCCTCGGTGCCCTAGCCACAGAGCTCCAGGAGGAAGGTACTAACAGCACTTGCCTCTCCATTACACAAAACAAGGTAGAAGAAAGATGCCTTAAGTCATCCTTGACACCACTATTACATCCTCATAAGTGAGAGCCATAAAAAGGAAATCACAGATGAAATAAGAAAATCTTCAAAGCCAAAAGCTGTCCCAGATTTGTGGGCCTTGCATTAAATGCACTACATTTGCTGTGCAAGTTCCCATAATTGGCTAAGAAATCACACAGCTGGGGCCTTTGCTCAGTCCAAAGAGATGGAAATGACTTATAGTCCTCACAAACAGAGATTTTTCATGTCTCTCCCCAGGGTAACCTGAACATTTGCCGCCACACAGAGCATATTACTGCCCCAATTTGTTCTCTTTGCATTCCTCAGGAGACAAGACACCACTGGAAAATACTACTCTTACAGATGAAATCTATGTCTCTTCTACCAGGCTGCTCCACATTTTTTTTTTTTTTTTTGCTTCTTTCTCCTCTAGATATTCTTTCTCCCCAAATCTCACTGCCTACAGCCAAGAATGCCCACATCATTTTGTCCTGAGTTACTGAAAGCATCTTTCCATCAGTCTTCCTGTAGTACTCTCAACCCTAGTAAATTGTGCATATCCCGCAGCACGTGTGTCCGTTTCATCACTGTGCATTCTTCCAAATGACTTCCCCACTGCCAACCACCACAGTTCCATAGGTGTGTCCGTCTGCTCTTGGGTGCAGTGCAAAGCATCACAGATGCAAAACATTTCAGCTAATTGACATTGCAAATGGTACATTAACTTTTACACCCAAACCCCAAAGTATACATACTATCAAGTCACTGTCCTTGGCTCATCGTAATGAACTTCCGCAAGTGTAGGAGAAAAATGGCAGGATTGTTTAGCCAGCAAAGTAGGAATTTCACATGATCCCTGGCCTCCTGTCTGTTCTCATCCTTTTACCATAATTACAAAGTACTGGAATGTTTTTGTTGTGCAGTGGTTTTCAGTTTCTACAGCTTTTGTCATATGGCAAAGTCACATTTTTTACTTTTATTCAGAGAGCACATAGCTGAACCGTGAACATTAACTTTCTATTCAATATCTCAACTTATGTTAGCAACCTGGAGAAACTTTACAGAATTTATACAGTAAGTTTGGGATGATAAATATAGGAAATGAGAACAGTGCAAGGACAGTAGGATAAAAATTTATTTGCCAAAACCCAGTTCATTGGATGATCAGGAGGCCAAGATATCCCCATGAAGCTGCCAGTGACACAGAAAATCCATTATATCATTAAATACAAGCACCAAACCAACAGTCTAATGCAGAAGTAGACACAACTGAATTGCTTCCTATGCTGACAATTCTATGTAGCAGGCTCAGCACAAGGATTTTTGCATTTTCTCAAGCTAATCAATGTCCCAAATGCACTGAGGATGTCTGCTGATTTTTCATAAGGAAAACATCAGAGATAAGTGAGAGAAGACCAAGCACTTCATCTCTATCTGCATCTCACATAGATAATAATAGTATAACAAATATCCATAACAGCCAGGCATGGTGGCACAGGCTTATAATCCCAACACTCTAGGAGGATGAGGCAGGAAGAAAGGAAGGAGTACCAAGAGGAAGAGGAAAAAGAAAGGGAAGAGAAAGAGGAAGAAGAGGAGGAAGAGAAAGCAGGAAGAGGCAAGAGGAGGGGTAGGGGGAAAAGGAGAAAGAAGAAAGAGAAAGAGAAAAAGAAACACAGAATGAACACAGCCATTATTACTTTAGAACAAAGAATAATGGAAGTAAAATTTGCAATAATATACATATATTAATGACACATTTAAAACTTCCAATTCTAAGTTTTGTTATTTAGCAATGTAACAAGAATTATTTTATCTATTCTTTCATGGAGCACTATTATTTTTTAATTGAAATCTTTATTGGTACATTACATATACATATCATGATTGCTCTCAACAGTTGGAATTTGTACCACTGTATGACACAACTTAATTCTCATTTTTTCCCATAGCCCTACCCTCCCTACCACCCCTACCCCCTATACACATAAACCTTGTTTACTTTCTTTTTCGTTATAATCTCATTATTACACTGCCATAAAAATTGGTAAGTTTGAATCATTTGCACTAAAATGGACATACCTTGAGAACATCCTCATAAGTGAAATAAATATGTCACAGATGTGTAAATATATCTTTTCTCTGGTATGAGAAAATGAAGATGTAAGTGAGTTCTAGAATGTATGTTATATATCGTGAAACAGAAAATACTCAAAGCGAAATGAGGTGAAGGGGGAGCACTATTCTTTTAATGGAAACAGAATGGATATCTGAGGAAAAAAGAGAAAAATTTACTTTGTAAGATAAAAAGCAGTTGTGAAAATAGTTGGTCAATTTTGAAAATATTTGGTCACAGGTTTGTGGCCTATGAAATTCTGTTGTAAATCTCAGAGTAAAAAAGGTTGTGACATTAATTGTTTTATTATCCTAAAAATATGTTATATGCTTGTTTGGCAGAAAATGAGTTGAAGATAGTATCAAAGTCTGTAGTGCTTATGATAGTGTGGTGTGCATATAACTATGACTGGCCACATACATCTCATTAAACACACCAAAGAAAAAGGGAAAGTTGAGAACTGCCAGTTGCTTTTTCCCTACACATCGTGTTTCAGTAACTCTTCTCCATCTTGCCCTCCGCAGTCATCAACTAGCCCCATGTTATGTCTACTCACATGTGCCTAACTCCCCACACCAGGAAAGCTCCTCTCCATTCCTACCTCAGGTCCTCCTTCTTCATGGAGTTTTCCCTGGTATGACAGTTACTTTTCTCTCATCACTGAGGCAAAGAACCCAATACCCAAAATTAAAGGAGAAAGGGTTTATTTGGCTCACAGTTTGAAAAGCTTCAGTCCATAATCAGCTGGCTCCATGCCACAGTGGCACATGGCAGGGGGGTGTTACAGAGGAGAAATGGCTCATGGTGCCCACATGGTAGCAAAAAAAAGGGACCTTAACGACATCTTTCTGCCCTTTTATCTTGTCCACACTATTGGGATTACAGTGGTGCCAAACCAATCAGTACTCTGGTTCAGTAATCACAGGTCCTTAATCCCAGCATCACACACTCTAGACTCAGCCACCTCTGAAAAAGCCCTATACTTGAGACTCCAGGGGACATCTGGGCCCAAACCTTAATATTCAGAGACCAATCATTCTTATATTTCAGTGTACTTTAAGGAGCATGGGAAAACGTACATTTAAAACCCGTCACATTCTCAAGTTCTGCTTCAGTAGGTCTTAAAGCCCAAGAGCCTTCATTCTAGCCTGAAATGGGTGCACATGATCTAAAAACCCTTTAAGAATTACTGAGGATGCAGCAAGTCTGGTCCCAGGTATTTGAGAGACTAAGGCAGGAGGATCACTTGAACTCCAGAGTTCAAGATCAGCCTGAGCAACACAATGAAATGCCTCAAAAAAAAAAAAAAAAAAGTTAATGCACTGACCGCAGTGACCTTGTCTTTGTCTTCTGATTATCAAGTATAAATATTCACTCGATTAAAGCTCTTACCACTCTGTCCTATATTGTATCCCCTACTGGCCTGTCCTCTTCATTTGTATCTACCAGTGCAGAAGTGTACAGTATACATACGACAGTGCTGATAGATACTCAACACAATATACCACATTTGACAGAGAACTTCAGGCTATCAAATAGCTTTTCTCACACATGGGACACTTCTGCTTTTCCACAAGGTCTGGACACAGCTTGTGCCCTAATGTTGACCATCACAATAACTCTGCAACTAATGTGGAAACACACTATCTTGCTGGAAATGGTTGAGGAGAGATTCTGTGCCAAGGGCACTCTGCTGGATAAGGAATACTGTCCAGTTGACTTCCCTAAAGGTGGAACACACATCAAAATATGAACTACAAGAAAAAAGTATTTCCAGAAAGGACAATTTAAATTAAACATATGAAATATGTCCTCTACCAGACTGTTAATAGGACAGGAATGAAATGTGAAGGCATAGTCCTGTGGAGGATCAAGCTGTCAGAATGGAAAGACATGGAACAGACCGTCCAAGCTGACATACACAGTCCTCCTGCTGCAAGGAGACCATGTGTCCTACTCTTCATTCCTGGCCAGGTTCTTAGACCTACCTGACTTCCAGGATGATGATGTGCTTGTCCATACTCTAAACAGTGAGTGGACTTTCCTATAATGTAAAAATACACAGATTTTTCTGCTACACATGCATCAACAGATTTCTCCCAGCTCCTCTGAGGGCAAGCAAAGGGGCAGCTTGATTGTGAAGATGGTCTGGTAAGGCTGGGTCCAATAGGGAGTTAATACTGTACTTTCTAGTTCAAATGAACCAATAACTTCCCCTTTGCAAGAAATATAAGTCTACTGCTGAATTACCAAGAAAAAGGAATAAAGATAATCCATAACCTCACTGTCTAAAAATAGTCAGAACATGTGTTCCTAGTATTTGTTCTTCTGTATACATATTTACAAATTTTATAAAAATGCTCACTCTTTCATGGAATGTTTTATTCCTTAAATTCTATGAGCAAAAAAAAATTCTTCCTACAAAGAACCTTGTATAAATAACCATTTTCAAATTTAGCAAAATACAAATATTTCTCACTAAAAGATATCCTTTTACAAAATGACTATTAAATGTCTAATATTCCAATAGTGGACAACCATAATTTAATTAATCTCACGTTATTGACTTTAACATTTTTCACTAATCTAAAATACTTTTAATTTGCTTATTGGCAGCATCTGTGTTTCCTTAGAACAAATTCTTAAAAGTGACATGATTAGGTTCAAGAAAATGCCTTTGTGGGCCAGGGATTTAGCTCAGTGGTTCTGGCGCCTGTCTTGCAAGCACAAGGAGCCAGGTTTGATTCCCCAGCAACCACATACAATACTGAGACTCACGCCCAGCAGCAACCAGTACCACATACCACAATGCCAGGCATGGTGGCTCTTGCCTGTAATCCCAGCACTCGGGAGGCAGAGGCAGAAGGATTGTTGTGATGCGAGTTTGAGGCTGAGCTCAGGGCCAGCCTGAACTACAAAGTGAGACCCTGTCTCAAAAAAAAAAGCCCTTGTGAAAGGCTTTGGATCTATCTATCCCTCTCAATTTCCTCTGACTTTTGCACATGAATAGTTTTGAATGGTCAGTGTTTAGCAGTATGCTTGATAAATAAGGGAGCGATTTAAGCCCATCACAGATTTCATATTTGCTTATGCATGGTTTTCTCTGTGAAACACTAGGTAAACACAGAAAACCATGTCTTACTCAGGGGAGCCACATAGGAATCCACAAAAAGCACACACGAACTCACAACACCCATATAGACTGCGATCTTTCAGGTGCCTAATTTCTCCAGTAAAACTGAAATCTGTTGCAAATAAAATCTCTATAGAATGGAGTTTTTAACAACCTTCTTAACCATTTAATATGTATAAAACTATGCCACTAATGTGTGAGGTTACTATGTTCCTTTTTTAATGTGTTACAGATGAATTTTCAAATGGTAAACCTGTCTAGTTTTCTCTGACTTTTTTGGCATGGTTTTTTATGATATGGTGAGTTTTAAAAACATACGACTTACTGAAACTTAGTATACCAGAAATAATCCTGATTTACAATTGTCCCACAACTTCTGCCTGTTTCTACATCATCTCAGAAAAATCTTCATGCATACTCTGCTGCATGTTAGAAACTCGACAATTGCCCTCTTGTACCATGATCTGCAGGGAGAACAACCACGTTTTGGAGCTGTGTGTTTACAACGTGACAGTGCAGGGTGTTGTTCTCCTCGATTTGTCAGTAATGCAATTCCATTTCCTGGTGACCCTTTAGATTTCCTTCATGTTTCCCCTTCCTACTTCCTCCATGGCAGGCTGCACAGACAACTAGGACGTCCAACAGACACCAAGTGCTCTTTGCTCTACTGCTTCCGTTGAGCTGCTTCCTGTGTATGGAATGAGTTTCCTGCTTCTCATACTTGGTCAGTTCTATTGAGTCTTAAGGCAGCACCTTAAACTGCAATTCTTTTGCAAACTAGTCCCATATTTCCTTACACAGCTGTTGCTGCTTATCTTTGTCTTCCCAACACCATTTCCCTTGAAAACTATTTACATATATATTCTAAATGCACAACCAGCTTATTTAATGGCTAATTTTTTAGTTCTTAATCATATTAGCAGCACTCAAGAGCCACCAGTTTCCAATAAATACTGAGATTTTGATGAAACCCTGTACCTAACCGTATGGATCCCAAGTCCTACCTCTCCTCCCAACCCACACAATCATCATCCTGAATTTCTGGACTATTCTTTCTTTTCCTTTCTTTGATTATTTTATCACATCCTGTCAGTATCCTCACAAATTATCTACTTTTATTTCAACTGCTCCCATTGTGTATGACCATAAGTTAAATATTCCTTATTCAAAATATCTGCAACTAAAGTGTTTCAGAGTTTGGAGTTTTTCAGATTTGGGGATGTTTACACACTGAGAATCCCCAATCCAAAAATCTAAAACACAACATGCTCCAAAATCTCAAACTTACTGCTATGTCATCATTGAAAAATTTGAGAACTCTGGAGAATTTTGTATTTCAAATTTTTTTTGGTTTGGATTATATATATTTATATCATTTTTTTAAAACAATTTTCCTCTGATAGTTTATTTTGAATAACATGGGTGAAGACAGATTATAGCAGTGTACTGTACAAAAGGACTAGAAAATAATTTAAAAGAGTATTTTAAGCACAAGGTTCTGACACAATCATAAACAAGTTTTCTGGTAGATATTTTTTTCTTGAAAAACTATGCACATGCAATAAACCAAAGCTATTTCTTGAAGAGTAAAGTTCTTTTTCCATCAAAAACCCCAATGGTTATACCAAGAAATCTTTCATATTGAAATATAAATCAACTTTATAAAAGTAAAGAAATCTGTGTAATTACAATATTTGTAATATTACGTACACCTCTGTAGGGTTTGTCATTATTTTCAGCAACAAGCCCTTTAGCTATTTCCTTTGGTTTTTTCAGTTAATAGATTCTTCCAGTTTTAAGAAATCTACCAAATGAAACACCCAGTTGAGCCTAAGTATGTCACTGAAAAGGACACTCTTCTCTGTCCGTTATGGCAGCTATCCTCCTTCCAGGGAGAAATTGCTTAGACTTCATATCAAACCCATGTCCATCTGCCTCCCATGCAATTCATCTTCTAAGCATTCCTCCTCATAATCCTGACTTTCTTCACGATTTTTACATCTGAAGGCCAGAATCACCATGGAGAGTTCAAGAGTAACTCCAACTCTTGACAGAAGTGAGTGGAACAGATGCTTCTTGCTTTCTCTTTCTAGTGATGCTTGCAGACCTTCCTGCCTGGGTGACAGAGCAGGAATTTTCTTTATTATTCATGTCCTTACCAAAACTTCATATCCCATTCCCCAAAATAGTCCACTGAACCTTCTTAGCAGTCCAAAGCATCTTTGGTCCCTGGGCATGCTTTTCCTTAGATTGTAGAATTTTCAACATTTTTTTCTCTAATCTATATTGCCACCTGTTGGATTTCCACCTTTTCTTTATCTTTACTTTCGCATTCATGGTCATTCTTTATGGCAACTGTTCTTAATTCTTCCAGTTTCTTCATAATATCAGGTCAATGTAATCAACTATCTTATGGCCTTCCCAGATCTCTGATTTCTTATCACATTTTTAAAAATATTTCATTATATCCCAGTAATTCTGAAGATCCAAAATATAATCATGTTCCATTTCTAGCTCACAACCTCATTTCCTTTTCTCCTTGCCCCCATTCCATTCTCTTCTGTGTTGAAGGGTGGCCCATCATCTCTCTTATCTGGTAGACCTAAGTGAAATCTGTTCAGCACTTCATTCACTGTATTTCTTTTCATTTTGGCTTCCACTTGATGAGCTAAAAGCTTATTGCAAGCCTCTGTTTAACTTCAATTACACCCTCCTCAGTCAGGGTGCTGATCTCCATAGTAGGAGTTCTTTAGCCAGCAAGTCTATAAATATTTTCTGATCATTTTCACAAAGTTTAGCTATTCTCTTCACATCACATTTGTTTGGTACATCTATAAGAGGTTTCCACTATACTGTTGATAAAGAGGAATCTGATACTCTGGAAGAGCTCTGATTGTTCTTTCAGCTCACTTCTACTTAAACTGCTTAGACAAATCCATCACACAATACATAGCATGAAGGTGAGCCAAGGCTCTGCAAGCTTGCATTTCAGTGATGTTCTGATTCTCTAAAGGATGATCCAAAATCCCTAGAGTATGTACAATCTGCCAATACAGATACTTATAATCCCTGCTCCTGACAAACAGAGACTTGCTGATAAAAGCATAGGGTTGAACATCTGCTTCTGCTTTCATCACCTTGTTGATAAGGCTGGATTTCCCAGCGTTTGTGTACCCACACAGAAGTCAAGCCCTTATATTTGGATCAGTGGTTGGCAAGTGGGATAAATGCTGATGCACTCTACTGTCTTTTCATACAAAGGCACATCTGCCCAAGGACAGCCCACTTCTGCTGCTTACAGCTATGGAGAGCATCACCGTATTTCACTAGCTACACATAATTTTCAGCAACATAGTACACTACATCTTGGGTAATATTTGTCTTAGAGTCAATTTGTAGGGATCCTTACTATAAAGAATATTCATCAAATCAGCACAAATTGGATATTATTCATTTAGGCAAAACCTAGTGGAATTTGTGACAGTCTGTCATTCTGATGAGTAAATTTGACGTTTCTCAGATAAACATGTTAATATGATGAATTTGATAGTGTTTACGAACATTCATTGGAGTTTTTCATTGAGTCTTTGACGTGTCATGTCAACAAAGTCCTTGCAGAAGGCAACATCATAATCTTAAAGATGCAGTGCAGCCTGCCTGCAAGAGGACACAAGGAGGACGTACACCATTTTTGAAATTATATACCATTTTATGTCACTATTATTTACCTTACCTACTATATATCTTGATCATAGTAAGCTGATTAATTGGGTCATTCAGATCTATCATTTTGCTAATATTTTTGTCTTTTTCTCAATAACCAAGAGAAATTGAAATAATTAATTAAAAATTAAAATATCCCACAACAATAGTGTATTTATCAATTTCTCTT
>PVIR01005072.1:28875-74844 GCA_004026965.1 Petromus typicus | reverse complement strand
TACTGCAAAACAGGTTAGGTAAAACTCTTGAAGACATTGGCTTAGGGAAAGACTTCATGAACAAAACTTCTATAGCACAGGAAATGGCTGAGGAAATCAACAAATGGGACCTCATTCTTTTAAAAAGCTTCTGCACAGCAAAGGAAACCACCAACAGTGCAAACAGGCAACCAACAATGTGGGAAAAAAATCTTTACCAACTGTTCCTCAGATAAAGGGCTATTATCTAGAATATATAAAGAGCTCAAAAAAATCAGCCCACCCAAATTTAATGACCCAATTCAAAAATGGGCATCTGAAATGAATAGAGATTTTTCAGAGGAAGAAGTAAGAGCAGTTAAGAAGCATATGAAGAAATGCTCAACATCATTAGTCATTCGAGAGATGCAGATGAAAACAACACTGAGATTTCATCTCACTCCACATAGAATGGCTGCCATTTCAGAATCAGCCAATGGCAAATGTTGGTGAGGCTGTGGAGAAGAAGGAACCCGTCTCCACTCTTGGTGGGACTGTAGACTCGTACAACCCCTGTGGAGATCAGTTTGGAGAATCCTCAAAAAGTTAGGATTGATGGTCCCATTTGACCTGGCCATTGCCCTGCTAGGTATAGACACACAATAATTAGAAGACTCAGATCACTGTGACTTATGTGCACCCATGTTTATAGCAGCCCAGTTTGTGATTGCTACATCTTGGAAACAACCCAAGTGTCCATCAACTGGAGACTGGATAAAAAAGCTGTGGTTCTTCTACAGAATGGAGTACTACTCTGCCATAAAAAATGATAAGTTTGAATCATTTCTACTTAAATGGACATACCTTGAGGATATCCTCGTAAGTGAATTAAATAGGGCACAGATAGGTACATGTTGCATCTCTTCTCTGGTATGAGAAAATAAAGATGTAAATGAGTCCTAGCATTGTATGTTATATATTGTGAAACAGAAAACGCTCAATGTAAAATAAGGTGAAAGGGGACAATGTTGAGATTGTAACAAAAAAGTAAGGAAACAAATTTTATGTATATGGGGGGGTGGTAGGGTGGGTAGGGCTATGGGAAAAATGAGAATTAAGTTGTGTCTTATACTGGTACAAATCTCCATTATTGAGTGCAATCATGATGTGTATATTTAATGTACCAATAAAGATAAAAAAATATACGAATTTTATGCCAGCAGAAAAATACTCAATATCCACCATAAAATAAAAGTTAAATGCTTCAGTTTGAAATACTAGTTGATTATTAAATTGTAAAAAATAAAAAAATAAGAGCACCAAATTACTAAATAAAACTCCTTTTTATTGTAAATGAAATTCAGTGTTTTACTGTCCCAGGTTTCTGTTTTTGTTAGATCGGTCTTGCAGTGATGGGTCCAGATTTTTCTCAGGAGCAGGATTGCTCTGAGTCATCCATGAGGCACTATAAGTAACTCTAGTTTCTTAGCAGCTACAAAGTCACATTAACTCAATAACAAATTATTAATGTTATGAAAAGTGCAGGAAAACCAAGAAAGAAAGACAATATTATGCTATTAGAACAATTATCCCAAGAAAAATTATTTGTTTCTAATTTCACAAATAGTCCCTCCAGATCCACACTTTTACTATCATCCATGCAAATGGCAGAGCTTTATTCAAGACAAAAACAGGCAGAGGGAAAAATGCATGTAGGACATTTGGTTTCAGGCTGGCCAACAGAGATGGCAACTGGGTACATGATCCAGGGGCCATTACCAGAGAGTTTAAACCCACAGGAAGAAATCGCCTATCCACTGTGACTCTGAGTTTTCTGTAACAGTGGTGATCACTAACATGGAGCCTGTCAACTGTGATTGTCTGTTCTTTTAAAACTTCAAAATGTGCAGGCCTGATACCCCTACTCCCCTGCTTCGACCCAAGTTTACTTAGGTCCCCTATGTCCATCCTTTATATTAAAAATATTTTCATTATTTATTAGCACAATGATATAAAAATCTGAAACTTCAATATACTCTACCATGTAAGTTAGTAGGTGAAAATAAAATGGAGACAATTTCATGGTTGTTACTTTGCATGATGGGAACAGACTTTATTACTCTCTCTCCATTATATATAGTTGAAAAATTCCACAGTAAATTATTTTTATTCTTTTTTCCCCCAGAGATCAAATACAAGGCTGGACATATGCTTGGCAAGTGCCCTGCCACTTAGCTATATTCCCAGTCCTATTCCCCTCTGACTACTGCATTTGAAGGATCTAGTTTTCCTGGAGTTTAATGCTGCCACATAATCTAGTTTCTCCCCTCTTCTTAAGCACATTCCTGGTATGCATTCTTTGAAATCCTACTTCATTTCTCTTCTCTTATTTCTCCATCTGTGATACAAACTCAGAAAAGTTTTATGACTAAGCTGTCTAGCTGTGGTCTTAAAGTCCTTTTAAACCAGGGTGCTTGTCATATAGCTAATGTTCCTTCTTAACAACCTACTAACTTGTTAGATAATTATCTTCTGTAATATCTTAATTAAAACCACTTGGATATTTCCACATAAGAAGAATATCATTTTGTATTTTTTGTCATGCTCTTTACCTTAAACCTTGCTTTTCCTGACTTTTCAAATTTTCCAAGCCTTGCATAACTTTTTTTCTCTTAACATGAGCAGAGCTACTCCCTCAGATACATGATATCCTGTAGCACTGGGATATCCTCTATGATTCCATTTTTCCCATTCTTTCATAAATTCTGCAGCATTAGCACATTTTCATTTTCTGGATAGGACTGATTGCTGGATAAGAAGTTCTACTTTTTAAGATTAGACAATTGTTCTGGAGTTCCCCATGTAAAATCCATGACTTCTGGGTTAAATGACTATGTATTTTGTGCAGACCTATTCAATCCCTTCAGTTTTGCCACAGTTCTAATCATAAGGCCCAGTAACTAGCTTTGGTCTGGAATTGATCTTTTGGAACCTATTGGCTTCCCATATCTAAATCTGGAAAACTTTCCCCAAACTATGGTTGTATGAACTTAGACACCTGAGACTGTCACCTTCAAACTCAACTAATAATGTTTCACGTAGCTGTTCCATGAAGTTTCCTACCTAATGTGTTGCAGATATTCTAGAAGAGAAATGACAATGCTTATAGAGCAAATTAATAGCAAAAAAAAAAAAAAAAGTAGTTGACCAAAAAGAAAGGAAACAAAGTTTATGTATATGGGGGGGGGGTGTGTGGCAGGGTGGGTAGGGCTATGGGAAAAAAATGAGAATGAAGTAGTGTCATATACTGGTACAAATTCTCATTGTGGAGTACAATCATGATGTGTATATGTAATGTACCAATAAAGATCTCAATTTTAAAAAGTAGTTGAAGAAAGAGGACGTTAGATGTTAGATGAAAATAAATTTAAGGAACATATCAACCAAATATGAAAATTTCCTGATTCAAAAAAACTGTGCACATGTGAGTGTGCATATGTATGTGTGTGACACATGTGACATATATAAGGTATTTATAAAACAATGGTGAAATTAGAAAAATAGAATTTGTATAATATGAAAATATTATTAAAATTTTAGAGGTGAAATGCTATTGTGGTTAAATTTTGTTTTTTAAATTACTGTTATTTTAAGGTAATTAATGAAATCAAATGAAACCCAAGATTAACTTTAATCTAGAAAGTGCTAGAGTTTTGGAGGAGAAGTGAGGAGATACTGAATAAATATGAATGTTGATAAATGCTGGAGCTGAGAGATGGTCCTGGTAATATTCATTGTGTTTCTGGAAACTTTCAAAATAAATTGAAAATGAAGAATGAATGAAAAGACTAGTGCATCTATCAGTAGTTTTTCTCTGTCTTGGATCTCCTTTGAGGAATTAATATGAGTAAATTCTCATAATTTTATCTTCCGTAGTCAGTCTTTTGGAATACCCCTCAGTCCAAACCCTCCCTGGATAACACCTAAACTGTTTATTGTTCTCCTATTCCCAGATGTTTCAAAAATTGAAACTTTCTTCAAAGAGAAAGTTTTTTTCCACCCCATCTTCCCTTTGAAAGTGTGTGCCTTTGTTTTACTCTCACTTCTACTCATTGCTGTACTTTTTGATTCCAAGATCAAACCTCTTTAAAAGAGGATTGTTTCCCTGCTACATCATTAAGAAAATCAAATTCCTAAGGACAAAATATGTTTGAGAGAAATTTTAAAATGGTTTATCTCAGCCTTTGGCTCGTAATAAGGATGGCTTTGATTTGATCTGAACTCTACTTTAGCTTAAAATTGTGACAAATTCCCCACAGGAGAAGTTCAGAACTGTTCTTTGTTTCACAACCCTGTTGTGGTTGAAGCTAAAATTAGGGTCTCAAAAATCCATACTTAAGAGCAGACATCACAACCTAACCAGTTCAGAACCAATTTAATGCCTGGAGGAAGTAGGATGTTTTCAGAGCACTATGTAGAAGCCTCCTCAGCCAAAGAGACAGCTAGATATTGGTATCATTCACAGCAAGGTGAAGTCTAAATTTGTAGCTATTCATCTGGATCAGCTTACTGAGGCCTGGCCCCAACAATCTTTAGTCCAAAAATGAATAAATTTCACCTCATGTCACATGAGAAATGTAATTGCCTTAGCAGACATAGACGAAAAACACTGCATGGGCAGAAAAAGACCCTATGAGAGCAACCTACAGTCTCTCACAGACATCTAAAAAGGCTATGCAGCACAAACCACCTATTCTGAGACAGAACTGAATTAGAACTCTGGCTCTGAACAGCCCTGGATCTGAAGAACCAGTCCTGGTCATATTACACACCATGGGGAGTGCACTTCCTTAGCCCAAATTGGCCACCAGGTTCTACAAAAAAAACTTTGCTCTCCCTGTACTGTTTATTGCCCATTTGATGTCTGTATTTCTTTCTCAGCACTATGGTTTCAGTATGATGTTCTCCAAAGACTCATTTACTGAAAGCTTGATCCGCAATGTGAAAAGGTTCAGAGATAGAGGCTAAAGAAGTGACTGAGCCATGAGGGTGCTGACATCCTCGCTAGATTAACCCATGGATAAGTTCATCAGCAGAATCAGCATTCGCAGCAGAGCCTAACTGGAGGAATGGATCACCAGAGGAATGGCTTCAGAGGATACTGTATTTCTCCCTGCTCCTGCTTACCCTATGCTTCTGGCTGCCATGGGGAGAGCAGAGTTCTTCCATTCCCTCCTGCCAGAATGATGCTCCCTTGGAGCAAGGCAACCATGGACTGAAACTTTTGACATCATGAGCCAAAAGAAATACTTCCTCACCTGAAGTGTACCTGTAGAAGTCAGGTATTTTGTTCCAGCTGATTCATATACTCATCCTATATTTAATGACTTGTAGGCCAAAACCTCTCCCCCTCTTCCCTCCAGGGTGCTGACTGATGATGAAGGTCCTCCAAGGACAAACACCCACCTGCATTAATGGCTTGCAAGGACTTTTGCATCTGTATAAAGAATGCAGCTTAGACTGTTTCCTTCAATCTAGAATCTATACAATCTAGAATCTATATCTATGTCTGCTAAGGCAATTACATGAGGATGTATCCCTGCTTGTATGTATGACCATCAGTCCTGTTAGCCAGCTGGCTGCACAAGCAAAGCTGCACTGTACACTGCCTGCAGCAGTGATTTCTGCCTCTGTAAGGAGGCTACCCAGTTGTCTCATGGCGGAAAAGCAGTGGCCGCAAGACTGTTTGCCCTGAGAGCTAAGAGAGCCCAAGCCAGGTAGATGGTCCCTTGAGCAGTTATGAACATGGTCCTCTGGTACACAACATGGCTCCCATTTACCATGCTCTGCCATAATGAGTGGAGAGAGACACACAAGCTTCCACGCCAGAACTATGCCAAAAAGACAGAGTGTTGGTGAATGTATCTTTCTCTCTGGACCAAACTGGGACCATGTGACGAAGAGAGAGTTTCTGTCATGACTCATAAATTTGAAGCTTTAAAATTGAAAAGACTACAGTGGGGAGGCCAGAATTTTAAATGAATCTCCTAATACAAGAAAATTACAAGTTTCAAATGCTTTCCCTATAAAGCATCACAGAACTATTAATTTTAATATTAATATAATAATAAAATCAACCACTTTTTATATGGATGCATCTAATGAAGTTTTCCTATACCTTGGAAATGCAAGCTTTTAAAAATATCTCTGAAGAAATGGTACTTGCATATAGCAGAAATACTCTTGCTTGTTAAATACTACAGTTCTCAAAGTAAATTTCGTGGGCCAGCAGGAGCAGGTTACTGGCAACTTGTTAGAACTTCCACCTCGAATCTTCTTAGATTCTTCCATTCCAGATTGAATGCATCAGAAATTTGGTAAGGGACAGTCCAGAAAAAGCCTCCATATGATTTTGTTTTCACTGAGGCTTGAGAACGTTGACGGTGGTGGTCAACCCACAGCTCACAGGCTGCTGCAGTGTCTCTGCATCACGGAAACTCTGCAGGTTCATTATCATTGCTGTAAGAGATGGTTTGGTAGAGGGGTGAATCCATAGAGAAGCACATGACTCATGTAAGAAAGTAAATGGAGCCCATACACAAAGAGGAGAAGTACTAGACAAAGTACTCTTTTAAATATAGTGTTAAAATAATGGAATTAAAATTTTAAGGAATTTATCTGAGCTGACAGAGATTCATGGATTGGGCTCCACCAAAGGGCATGAGAGAAAAACTTCTGTAAGGTGACCGTGGAAGCTAGACAGAAATATTTGATTAGTTGACATGTATTCTGTAGCTAGAAGTTAGTTGGCGGTTTCAAACTGGTTAAGCTGGTTTCATTTTACTGCTTCCACTGATTTGGTTTCGGTTTACTCACATAGAAACCATGGCACTGGAGCAGCAAAATGAGTTCTTAATTAACTTTTAAAAAACAATAGCAAGTAGCTGGTTTGTGACATCACATATAAATGCTTACCACACATGTGAAAGCCATCAGATGACAGTTATCTCAGTGATATATACATCAGATGCCGATATGTTCTTCAAGAAACAGTTGTTTCTTAATGTTATGATTTTTTCATGTGGAAAAATATAGTAAACATCTGCTCATACTCCAGTTACATCACTTCTATCCCAAAGGGTGGGGCATCAGTCTCGCTCCAAAGTGTCCCCCGGGACTGGCCTCCTCTCTCCATCATTTATTTAATACCTCCTTCTCTTTATGGATCCTGCTTTATCAAAAGGCATCATTGTTTTGAAATAAGATAAGATGTAGTTTTCCCTACAGGGCTACTAAAAGCCGAGAGACAACAGACATGAAGAGGATGAATTATAATGCAGAGATGTGGACTAAGAGCATATTATTATACTTTTCTCTCTTTTTCTTTCCCACCTCTTTTACTTTTAGAAGCTCCTCTAAGGCATCATTTTCCTCTTCATTTTTTTTATGTAGCTTTTATTCAATACCTCTAAGCCTGGTACTTAGTAAAGTCTTCTGATTCTATGCTTGATCTATTCTCATGGAAACTTATTCTTTGCTCTGTTTTCTTTCTTCTTTCATTTTGTTTTTCTCTTCTTCTTGATTTTCCTTCGCTCATGTTCTCCACCATATCCTTCGTACTCCCCATTGTCTTCCCTTCATCACCCTTCACAGCCCAGTTTTAGTCTCAGGAGGCTGTGTGAAGCAGACATAAAGAACTAGAGGTGAAGAACACATGGCAGTCAGAAGATGAAGAGTCCACTCCTTTCCAGGCAGTGGTAAGACTGATCTAATATTTGTGGTTTTCACACATTTTTTAGGAGTTCACCAAACTTGAGTCTTCCATTTTGAAGTTATTGCATTGGGCCTCAGTTTCCTCCTACTCATAACCCACAACATCCTAAAAATATTTGCCATATGAAACAGGCAAGATTATAACTCCTGTTGCAATTGTAATCCTGCTTCCTTGCTCTTGTCAATATAAAACTAGTGTAGTAAAAGCAGATAATGGTATGCACATATACAACATCCTTTTTAACCTTCCAGGTAACAAAGATCTAAAGATTGTACACAATTTTTATTCTTCCAAGGTAAATTCTTTTCCTATAAGTCGATAGGCCTCAGAAAGAAATCCAGATGGCATGCCAAATTCTACTCCTCTGAATTTCTGCCATGTGGTGTTCATAAATAATAATCTTCAATATTTTTCAAAATCATTTTCTCTTCTGTTATAGTGGATTTCTGTTCAGAAACACATGTGATCTCGCTGAGCATCAACTTTTTCATTCTTAAAGTTCAGCTCTGACTGCTTTAATGTTCAGTAACCATAATAACATTCAGGTCCCATAATAATAGACGGGACCAATGTGTATTCTTTATTACCTCCCAAAGGTCTTCCCTGGGGCTTTAAAAATTTTACTTGGTATAGGGCCTGTGAGATACTCACTAATAATAAAATGAAAAGGTGTAAATATCAGTAATTGAATCTCAACAGGAGTAGTGGAGGAGTACCACCTTGACTGACCTCCCAACCAGGCTAGAACTTCAGACAACATTTAAAGAATTTTTTCTTCTGTGTTGACTCATTACTTGTCCCATTGTTTTATGGCTTGTTCAGGCAATAATAGCTAATATTATTGGTACTATACCATTTCATTTAATCCAACCAAAGGCCTAGTGAAGAAGACAATTTTCAATATGTTCTTTACCACATGAAGATATTAAATATAGAGAGTAAGTTGGCCACAATCACTAAGAATTAGCTGAGGTTGCAAAGGAAATTCTTACAAAAGCCTTTTTTAGGTTAGAAAATAAAGATATTAATACTATAGAGTTAATTAAGGCCCTTTTGTATTTGATCTTCTTTCTTCCTCTTTGGGATCTTATGTCATGTCAAACTTACAAACACAGAATTTGGATAAAAGACTTTGAAATGCATTACATTTGTTCTGGAAAATAACATCATTAATTAAAGACTGAATTTCTGTTTCTTCATACAAAACATGATTTAAATTTCCAGAACATTTTCTTGAGTTGAAAGTGTAGGAAGATTCTATGCACCATGGTTTGAATTAATTTTTAATCATGAGTAATTCTTTACTTTTATTTTTAAGGGTGAGCATGAAATCTACCTCCCCCAAGGAAGTAAAACATTTCTAATTAGCCAGGAGTGATAGTGGATACATCTAAATGCAGCACTCTGACAGGTGGAGGCATGAGGATCAAGTTAGTACAATAAACAAACAAATCTCAAATTAATTATTTTTATTAATTTATCCCAAAGTTAATCAATTGATTTTGAAAAGGCTAGCATGTGGCTCAGTGTGAAGGTGCTGTGTTCAATACTCAGTACCACAAAAACATTCTCTTTATTTAGCCTTGATTTTTAAAGATGTAATTTCAAAATAGTTTACCTTTACCAAATAACAAATTAATCTGCCATATTGTTTTTTTTTTTTTTTTAAATTATCTTTATGGTACATTAAATATACACATCATGATTGCACTCCATAATGGGGATTTGTACCAGTATAAGACACAACTTAATTCTCATTTTTTCCCATAGCCCCACCCACCCTACCACCCCCCCATATATATAAAATTTGTTTCCTTACTTTTTTGTTACAATCTCCACATTGTCCCCTTGCCATATTGTTTTTTAAGATAGGGTCTCGCTTTGTAGTTCAGGTTGGCCCTGAACTCACTATGTAACTCAGGCCAGCCTCAAACTCACAGCAATCCTTCTGCTTCTGCCTCTTGAATCCTGTGACTACCGGTATGAGCCACTATGCCCAGCATTGTGCCATGGGGTACTGGGGATTAAATTTGGGAACTTGCATTTGCCAGGCAAACGCTGGAATGACTGAGCTAAGTCCCCAGTCCTGCCATATTTCTTTTATGCCAGAATTGGATGGAATTATTAATGTATAAGTAGTTTAGTTTCTTACTGGAAGAAGTATTTTTTCCTGGCTTCCTCTCATGTACATAAAAATACTTTATTTTCAAGTATACAGTACAGACTTTATTTCAAATATACACATAAGTTAAATAAAAAAAAATGTTTATGCCTTTCTTGGGTTATTGCAAGCCCTGTGTCTCAGACTTACATGAGGAAATCAACTGCACACTGGATTGCTACATTCTTTGATTTTTAGTTCCGAGTCTGCCACAGACATATGGCATTGCTAAGCAAGCCTTTGAAAAATCCTGTTTTCACTTCTTTCATTGTAAAATGAGGCTTTACAATCTGCTGTGGAAACTGTGAGGATTAAATATCAAATGATGGCAAAGCACTTTGAAAGTACTAAATGGAGTTATTAATAATTTAAGAAAGAAGAGTTCACTGGGTTGTTGAATATGTGATGTATTTGTTTCATCATTTGTCACTTCACATTGAAACTTTTACCTTGAACTACTCAGAAAAGCATTTGATTCCCTTTATAATAGACTTTAAAATTAGTTCTTATTTAAGAGTTTTCAGTGTATTTTCATATCAGTCATCTTATTATGCTCCTAAAAGAAACCCCTGATGATATAAATAATATACAGAGAACCCTTAATATCTGTAGGCCCCACATATATAGATTTAACCTCCATCAGACTGCAATATTCTTTCATTCTTTTTTTAAAAGGATATCTGTATTGAACATGTACAGACTTTTCTTGCTATCATTTCCTAAGCATTACAATGAAATGATTTACATTATATTAACATCATATCAGCTAGAATAAGTAATGTTGAGATGGCTCAGTGTTCAGGAATACTGTACGAGCATATCTTATATGCAAATATTATCCCAGTTTTTAGAAGAGAGTATCTAAAGAGTTTGGTATCCATGGGGCCCTGGACAGAGAAAAAACAAATGTTCTGAGTATACCAAAGGATGAGCATTTTTTGCAGGAAAGAGACTGCAAGAATAGACTATCCTACAAACATTTGCTTAAACAGTTTCACTATTCTTACTAAGAAAAAAGTTGGGATAAGTAGTCCAGGGCAGATGCAGAGGCCTAGTAGTGTCATCACAGATACAAGCCCATTTTGTCTTTTTTGCTGTGTTATCTTTGGTGAATAGACTTGTCACCTCATAGTTACTGCATGGCTGCTGCCACTTCAGAGACCACATTTCTTTTCAAGGTAGGAGGAACAGAAGAAGGGAAATGCCCACTACCTACATCTGTTACTCATAAAGAAAACGAAAGCTTTCTACAGAAGGTACCTCAAGCAGAGCTCTTCTAGAACAGGATCATATGTCCACTGCGAAGGCAAGAAAAGAAAGCGAGTGTATGTCTTTCTGAGCTAAGAGGAGGGAGGTAACAGAGGGGCGAGGGTGGAGGACAGCTCTGGGGAAGTCCAAAGTTGGCCCAATGCAGGAAACTGTTTGGACAAGTGATGAGAGAGCATTACAAAGTCAGTTTCATGTGCTGATCACGGTGGCACATGTCTGTAATGCCAATACCATGGAGGCTAAGCAAGAAAACCATGAAATCAAGGACCATAAATTTAGACTCTGTCTCAAAAAACAAACAAAAAGTCAGCTTCTCTAAGAGACACAGACAAAGATATTAAAACCGTTCTGAATCTCTCGGAACAAGTAGAAATATCTAGTTCCTAACCCGTAAATGTGTGACCATGTGAAGGGTATGCTGGGGGATCTGATTACATGACCATATTGCTCCCCTGTAACAGCACTACAGCAGAAGACTCAACTTTCCTCCTTATGGGCGTGATGACGCTGTTTGCTATTGTTTTTAAGGAAGTGTTTTATATCAGCGTTCCAAAATCTCAGTCTGCCCCTTCCTTGTCTTGTTTCACTCCATTATGAAAAGCAGCTTGGGAAGGTCACAATGAATAAGCTGGAAAAATCAGTCCCTTAACAAAGGGCTATTGTGAGGAAGATAAATGTGCAGCTCCCTGTTTAAGTCAGTCAGGGTTTGGCTGCAGGAGAAAGTGTTGAAAGGATGCAAAGCAGAGAGTCCGTGCTTAAGGAGCTGCGGGAGTAGCCGGAGGAATGGGGACCTGAGGTGACACCCACTGGCTGTCACAGAACCGGCCTTCAGGGAAGCTGCTACTGCAAACACATTCAGACCTCTGAGAGATGATGTCTCAACTGACTGATTTAGAAAGATACTGCCAATGCTGTGGGGCAGGGATCAGAGAGCTCAGCTCTCCCTTCCCCACCACAGAGACTCCTGCCACAGACAGAGCGAGTGAGCAGACCCTGGCCTTCTGCTGCAGATGAACTTAATGCCCCCTAACCAGCTTAGCTAGTAGAAAGAGCCAAGTCAACAGAGTGCGCCTCAGATCTCTACCACCGTAAAAACTCCAAGGAAAGACAGCCGGAGAGTCTAATTGGGACCCCATATTTCGCAGTGTGGGAAAAGAAAGCTTTTGTTCACCAGGCTTTGCAGGTTTCCAGGCATGCTGAAAGGAGGTAGGAATGATGCTGGATGCATCTCCCACATCCATAATGTTCCTGACCTCTCAAGTTTGAACAGAGGCAGAAACCAAAGGGTTAACTATCGAAAGAAGTCACCTGTTAGCAGCTCAGTTGTTGGCCAGGATTTGCTCACACTGCCTAAATTTACCTACTGTTGAAGGTTTAATTTATGATAAATCCCACAGGGTATCAGATCTGGTGTCAGGGATATAAAAATAAAAATCATTATGCACTGAAGACTTATATTGTGCCAGACACCCTTGCTAGTACTTCACATGTGATTTTTTAAAACTCCCAATGATCCTGTATAGCAGGAACTGTTATTAAAGTTCATGTTCAGGTAAAGAAATGGAGGAATAAAGATGTTGTTTCCCCAACATTGTGAAGATACCAGTGGTGGGGCCACAGCTGCCCACAGTTTGGCTCCACTATTTGGATTCTTAAGGAAGACTGCCCCTCACTCTTTCTGTTTACTCTGACCAGTGGATCTCCAAGACTTTTATAGCAATAATCAGTGATGGAATTTAAAGGAATTTTGGGTCAACTAATCCTATTTGTCTCTGATTCTTATTTTAGCTGCATTTTATTGAGATAATCTTTGAGATTTAAATGAATATAAACAGCTTTTTTTTTTTTTTTGGTAAAATTAATTCTTAAGCTATAGCCACAGGGACTGAGGACAGGGATAAAAAGAAGCTGGTGGGGGGAGAACGAACAAGCGTTGAAAGCGACCAACTGCAGGTTTGTGCCGTGCCCGCCTCAGAGCCAATTGTATCCCTGTATTTATTTTAAGAAATTACCTCAGGGATCTAAAAGATTTGCATACATTTCCCCTGTATTCTTGTTATTTATCATCATATAACAACAAACAATCTCCAAACTTAAGTGTTCTAAAATATAACATCATTTATTTTACTTCTGAATCTACAGTTGGGCAGATCTGGGAGAACAGATTTCCTTTTCTCTGGCCAGTAGCAGCTGGCCTTGTTGGAAGGCTGGGGGTTGTAGATGAATGAAGGCTGTCCCCTCCCCCAGTCTGGAGTGTGGTAGGTGATTATGACTGTCCTTTGGGACCTCAGTGGGGGATGGTGTGGGAACTCTTCTTCGCAAAATTACGGTGAGGCTGCTTGACTTCTTTATGACATGGGAGCTGAGTTCCAAGAGCAAGTATTGCTGGGGAAGAAAGCCAGACGGTAGCTATAATCCCTTTCATGAAGAAGTGTAACTCGTCTGAACACCAACAGGTCCTAAGACAGAGGGTCAGTACAGATTTTAACTTGAAATTCAAATAGTCCCTTCCAAATGGTTCCAACCCTTGGCACTCTCCCCTTCTCCAAACAGAGAGTCTGAAATACCTTGTACAAAGTGATTTTGGGATGCAATGTGTGGATGTGGTATCTTTGTGAATTTATTCTTCAACACTCTCTTTAAAGTGATACTACATTTCTTAAAAGTTTAGATGAGTTACACTTTTTCTGTTAAACTGATCATTCAGTTGTGTGACTCAAAATACAAACACATGGATGTGCAAGAGTGTATGTTCACATATGTGTGTGTGAACAGATAGAAATACAGGAAAATGTTTTGCTCTTTTCCTAACCCAGTTCTTCTTTGGGGGGGAAACAGGCCATCAGTTTCCTGTATGTCCTTTCAGAGGTATGTTTTGGTTCTTTGGGCAAATGCAGTACACCTACCTGGTCCATTGGTAATCACTTTCCTAGTACTTTGCTTTTTCAAGTATAATTAACAGTCACAATCTATAAATTTATACATATCTCAATATTTTTAGAATTTTCATATTCATATAGATATACTATAATTTATGTAACCAGTGACCTATTAACAAATATTTCAGATTGTTTCCAGTAAAATGCTATTATAAAGAAAACTGCAATAAATAACCTCCTACATCTATCCCTTTACATGTATATTTATAGGATACATTTCCTGGAATTGGAATATATGGGCCAACGACTTACACACATGGGAATTTTGATAGATTTTGCTACATCTCAGAATGGATTTTTTTCCAGCACTGATGTTAATAGTGTCTCTTTTGTTATATGCTCCCCACATAGTGTGTTGTCAGACTTTTAAATCTTTATCAAGGTTCTAGGAAAAACAAAAAGTTCATCGGAGTTATGTCCATTTCTCTTATTATCAATGTTTCTGATCATTTGTGTCAAGAGACCTTTACATTTCCTTGTCCTTGAACTATCATATTCTTTGTCCTCCACAAATGATTGAACAAGCATAAAATTCATTTTATTATTAACATTATTATTAGACTTCTCAATGAATCAATTTAGACTCACTGGAAGATATCTGCTACCACTGTCTGGTGCAGAGGACAGAGGAAAGGACACAGAAAAGACATGGGATGGGCAAGATGTTACAGTGATGACCATCAAAGTAAAAGACATATTATTTAAGAGTTTTAAAAAACTCATTTCATGATTCAAGTTTAAAAAGGGATCTGAGTGAATCACCCAATCAGAATAGCATAAGAGAAGAATTTATTTTCAGTAAATTAAATAGATTCAAATGCATGCCATTTTTCAAAAGCAAAGGAAAGAGGAGACTATTACGTGCTAATTTAGGTAAGTCAGCAACCTCTAAAGATTGGTCTTTAAGGATGAACAAGATATCTGGAAAGGTTTCTGTCTTTATTTCACCACTTTTAAAAAAGGAGAAGAAAGAAAGCAGAAATAAATTTTTCAGAGGTGTGATTTGTCTGTTGTGTAAACTTTTAGGCAAAATTGTTTTGATTAAAATTATAGTGGTAACCATACCCGAGTAAAAATGTGGTTCTTCCAGTTACTCTTTCACTGTACTAATGATGTGTATTTGCTTGTTTATTCATATAACTGTAGAATAAGCTTCTCTGGGGCTTTGGATCATCAGCTGAGAATCTAGTTCAGCACGGCAGTCCCGCTCAGACTCAGTTCATTACTTTGTTGTAGTGAACTTGAAAATGAAGAAGGATTATGGTAGTTTCACAGTACAGAGCTGTGATGCTGCTGCCTTGGATGTGGCCAGCTTTGCATTTCCCATAATACTGAGAACATCAGGACTGGCTAGGAAGTAGATACGAGGCTAACAACAAAGAGGAAAGAAGAGCGTCTCTTCACTATCTCAAGCCTTTCCTGGAGACATTATAAATAGCCCAAGTTACTGACAAAACTCCCACTCTTTTCCTCCTCTGCCATATTCTCAGGAAGTGCTTATAAGGCAGAAAGGGACACAGATAAACCTGAGCTGGTTTGTCTGTATTCATCCATACTTGTCTGTTTTTTAACTTTGCTACTCAACTGTATTGGGCCTTAATCTTCAAAGTTACGTAAATATCTTAGTCTACAAATATAAACAGTAGCACAGAGTTGAAGAAAGGTAATGAGTTTGAATCTTTCAATATAAAAAAGAATGTTGATTACATCTGCCAACAGGAGGAAACAATGCCCTGAAATCTAGATATGTGGGCAAAATGAAAAGTATCAATGAAGGCTCATTACTGTCAGCCTTGGGACTCCAACAGGTAAACATGACTGCAGTCATTCTCTGCACACTCTGTAACAAAACCTTCCTTTTGTGCAATGAAAACAATCATACTAGAAAGAAAAGGGTCAGTTCTGGGTCCTTGTGACATACCAGCTCATAGCAGCTAAGGTCTCAGCTTCTGACCCCCAAGGCTTTACTTCCTCCACCATTGTGGAGTTTATACTCTGAGCATTAGAAATGGAAAATGTTGGTAGGGCTGGGGAGCAAGAGATACAAAAAAAAAAAAAAAAAGGTGCGATGATGTGTATATAAAATGTACAAATACATTCAATTATTTTTTTTTAAAAAGGTGTGTCCAGTTGGAGATGAAATCCAGAGCATGAACTTGAAAGGATTAACAAATGATGGGGTCAGAGTCATATTGTGAAATACCATCAATGCTCTTTCTGTGTTTTGCAGCTGTTTTTTTTTTTTTTTAAACTATGCATCATGAAGACCAATCCAGAAAAGCAAGAAATACATAGTATCTGAAGTTAATACTTGTTCAACAATGATTTTATTTTCTTTTATTTCTTTTGTTTTTGAGACAAGGTTTCACTTTGTAGTTCAGGCTGGCCCTGAGCTCACTATGTAGCCCAGGTGAGCCTTGAACTCACAGCAACCCTCCTGTCTCTGCCTCCTGAGTGCTGGGATTACAGGCGTGAACTAACACACCTGGCCCAGCAATGATTTTCTGTGGATGACCTCTTTTAATGATTATTTTTTGATTATCCCCAAATTGAGTTTTCAGACTTCAAGTTCTAAAGATTGAAGATCAAACAAGGAAGAAAAAGGACAAAGGTCTTCCAGACACCAGAACTGAGAATGACCATCTCTGAAACTGAAGTAGGACCCTATGTGTTCTATTTGGGCTGCTATAACAAAGGATAGTTTACAAGACAAAAAAATCAATTTTGTTTGATATGTTTTTTGAGATAAATTCTCACTCTGTTGCTCAGGCTGGTCAGAGACTCCAGACTAAAATAATTCTTCTGCTTTAGACTGTCAAGTAGCTGGGACTACAGGCACAGAATGCTATATCAGAGAGATAACAGAAATTTGTCTCTCACAGTCCTGAAAACTGGAAAGTCCAAGGGCAAGGACTGAGCAGATTTGGTGATAGGTGAGGGCCAACTACCTGGATCACAGATGGCCAACTTTTCCATGTTAGCACACAGATTTTTATCACTGCATGTTCATGGAAGAGAGATATTTCTTTCCTTCTGTTCTTGTAAGGAGTCCACGAGGGTCACCCTAATCTAAAGTTAATTACTTCCCATCAGTCCACCTCCAGACACTATCCCATGAAGAGCTGGGATTTTAACATATGAATTTGGGATGATACAGATATTCAGCATATAACAAGAAGGCTTTGGAAAACTGAATCATGGTGACAAGTTTCCCTTTGTTCCCTGTGAGGAGCCTATAGACTTTGACACACTTAGGCTGTGAGCAAAGTATTTAATCTCTCTAACCCTCAGTCTCCTTACCTGTACCTACCTCACAGCAGTTATTTTTCAGAAAACCCATAAACTATCTTTTCAGATATCAAGCTCTAACAGAGCTGATATTAAAATTACATCAGTTAGTACACCTCAAGTTGTTAGAGTAAATGTTCTTGCATTTAGTATACACTCAATAGCATCTGATTGCTATAAATTCAGTGATAAATACTGCCCAGGAACCAGGCAGGGGCAGCCTCATTCTCGGGACTGACAGAGGAAGACTATAGTTAATAAAGACATCATAGCAGATGTGGCATGTGGTCAATGAAGTGAAATACTTAATGAGGACTAGCAAAAACCAAAGGACACTTTTCTGGAGCCATGTCTGCCAGATTTACACCAACCAGACAAGGAAGAAATGGAAAAAACAAACAAAAATACATAGATGGCATGGAGAGATTATCCCAAATAAATAAGGTAAACTCAATAAAAACAACTGTACCTCACAAATCAAATATTTTCTATCAAGAGACTTAGGATCACTCATATAACGTAAAGGTAATTTCTTTTACATACATCTGAGCCAGGTAAGTGAAATTATATTTCTTATTTATCTGGACATGTTTTTAAGGCAATAAAATAAATTTTATGTGTTTTTGATTCCTATTCAACTAGTTTGTCAGTGTAAGTGTTAAATACAATCAAAAATCACTGATCAGCATTTCTCTATCAATTATGTTTTTTTGTTTGTTTGTTTGTTTTTTTGTGTGTTTTGAGACAGGGTCTCTTTTTGTAGTTCAGGCTGGCCCTGAGCTCAGTCTCCAACTCACATCACAGCAGTCCTCCTGCCTCTGCCTCCCGAGTGCTGGGATTACAGGCGTGAGCCACCATGCCCAGCACTGTGGTATGTGATACTGGTTGCTGCTGGGGTGAGTCTCCACGCTCAGTATTGTATGTGGTAACCGGGAAATCGAATCTGGGCCCTTGCACTTGCAAGACAGGCACCGGAATCACTGAGCTAATGGCCTGGCCCCTCAATTATGATTTTTAAAATAAATTATGTAGGCTTTTGTGACTTATCAATAAAATGTGAGATTTAAAGAAAATACAAAGAAGAAAATTTGAACTACTTACTTTTCTACCAACCAGAATTTTAATGAATAAGTATTATAAGAATTTATTCCAGTCTTCTATTGATGTATACTTTTTAAAATTATAATATATAAAGTCTTGCTTTTTGCCTATTTTGCATTATGCCATGTGCATTTTTGTAAGAATTACCTGAGAATAGATATTTTTTCAGGGCCAGGGATTTAGCTCAGTGGTTCCAGTGCCTGTCTTGCAAGCGCAAGGGCCCAAGTTTGATTCCTGGAAACCACAAACAGAAGTGCTGGATGTGGAGACTCATGTCCATTAGCAATCAGTACCACATACCACAGCACCAGTCGTGGTGGCTTATGCCTATAACCTTAGCACTTGGGAGGCAGAGGCAGAGGCAGGAGGATTGCTGTGATTTCAAGACTGAGCTAAAGGCCAGCCTGAACTACAAAACAAGACCCTGTCTCAAAAAAGGAAAATATTATTTATTATACATTTTGGTCCACATTTATTGTTGCATTTCTCACACTAGAGAAAGGATTTGGTATTTATATGTGTTCTATTTATTTCACTGAAAAGTGTGGCCTCTGTGCATCCATTTAGCCATAAATGTCTCTGGTTTATCTTTCTTTATGACTGAGTAGTACACCATTAAAAATACTACATCCTCTTTGTCCAGTCACCAGTTGATGGGCATTTGAGCTGTTTCCAAGATTTAGCTATTAAAAACTGTGCTGCTATAAACATGGGTGCACATATATCACATTTCTTTTTCTTAAATCCCTTTCCTTCCCACCTTCTCAGAGTCCCTTTTCCCCACTGTCATTCTTGTTGCTCTTAGTCATTTTAGTGTATGTTTATGACATATAAAGTTTACACTCATAGAGACTGCTAGGTTTTAGTGCATGGCATATCTTTATTTTACCTATTTTCCATTCCTTCTCTCCTTTTCCCTTACCCTTGCTGTCCCAGACCCCTTCCCATTCTCAAGAGGTCCATTCTCTTGTCTCTTACACCCTTCACCTGCCCATGAGTGTACTTTAATATAATCTCAATTAAAATTCTAATAGGCTTAATGTTGAGAATTTATGAAATTTTCAAAAACATATACTATAAAACTCTAACAACTGAAATAAAATATTTCTAGAAGAATCAAAAAGGAATCAAAGATAGCCCTAGACACTAAGTTTACAACCTGGAAAGGAAAAAGGCTAGCAGCTGGTAAAAAGAGCTGTGGAACTGACTCCTGGGAAAGAATCTCATGAGGCTCTCATTCCTTGCTTATCACACTGTGACACTGATAGAGGTTGGGAAAGCCAGCCTTATGTTTACCCTCTGTCATCCCAGCCATGGTAGTCCCTTCTTCCTTGTGCTTGGAAACCTTCCTGCTGATGTAGTTCCCATCATTTATGAAACTACTTCTAAATAATAAAAAGTGCCTCTGTTATGAAAGTAAGGGGAACAAAAGGTCCAGTCAACAGGCACATGTAACCTGATCTTGGCTCCGCACATTGTCACAAATGTTTAAAGATGGCTGTTTATTATTGCAGGGATAATTTTAGGAGCAATCCTCAAATGACCCTGTTGGGCCTCTTACACTGCAGATCCTTTAAGGTGTCTACAGTTTGTTTTTTTAAATTTTATTTTGGTTTGGTTTGGTTTCATCTCTGGCCTCAGCCTCTTTCTCCTAAGGGCAGCCATGTCCAGTGTTTGCCTGACTTCTTAGGCAAAATACAGAATAGTCAGCCTTCCAGTTTATCTGGAACTGAAGGGTTCTCCAGGATGTGAGGTTCCATGGCAATAGCCCTAAGTATACTAACATGGCTTGTCACTAAAGAAAGCTTTTTAAACAAGAATGACCTCATGATCACTCCTGTGTATAGGTGTCCTTTTCTGCACTAGCTTGCACACAAGCAAGTACACACACATGGTTTGTGAAACTCTTCCAGCATTGCTACACTGTTGAAAAAGAAAAAGAAAAAGAAAACAACTTCTTTCTGAAGTCTTAATGTCTCCTTCTTTTACTTCAACTTTGAGATGGGTTGATCAGTTCAATCCACATAATAAAGCTCTTATTTTTTCCATCCAGTGATAATAAGATCAAATTGCAGGCTGAAAGTGTAAATGGCCCAGAATCTGAATGCACTTACCCCTGGTGAAATTTCATTCTCACAGAAAATTGGGTCTGACTTCACTCTAAAAATCTAGCAGGGAGCCAACAGAAGTGAAGAAAGCTGAAAGAGAGAGGACCAAGATTAAATAAGCAAACTGTAAACCATTAAGGAAAAGAATAATTTTCCTAGTCCATGAGGCTATTAAAATGCAGTTCTTAATGAACAGAACATAACATCACTGCTTACATAAAGAGGACTATTCTTCATCCACAGTGCTTAGCTGAATCACTGGTATTTAACCCACAACACAATTATACTTTAAAATGCTGTAAGTGACAAAAAAGAATGAATAAATAGTTTTGCTGAACAAAAATACTGTGCTTTCTGTAAAATAGATGGAAGCAAAAAGCTTTCTGTTCACTGGAACTTTGAGCCAAATCATGTCCACCATCTGTTACTGTATAGGCTGTGGGCTAAAAATGCTTTTATATTTTTAAACCATGTGAGAAATCAAATGTGTAATATTTTGTGATATATGTACATTACATGCAGTTCAAATTTAGGTGTTCATAAATGAAGTTTTATTAGAAGACATTTCAGCCCACGCATTTGCTTACACATTGTAGATGTCACACTATAATGTTTCACATTACAAGTCCAGTAGTTGCAACAGAGTATGACCTAAAATGCCTACTATCTATTCCTTTTTTTTTTTTTTTTACAATTTTTGTTTTTTATTAGTACATGTTTGCAGTACATAATGACTACATGCCTTTTGGAGAGTCAGTACATGCACATAACATAACTCAACTCTGTTTTCATCTCCTTCCCCTCCCATCCTTCCTCTCTTCCTCCACCTCTTGATTCCATTCCCAAATCAATTTTCCTATATTTTTCTTTTTGATATTTCAATGTTTCCATTCTTTCTCTTTTTAAAATTAGCACGTTTTTAACATGGCAAAGACTAAAGCTAGATACGTCTCTTGCATCATACATTAAATTAAAATCAAGTGGATTAGAGACCTGAATATTAAAACAGAAACACTAAATCTGCTCCAAAACAGGTTAGGTAGAACTCTTGGAGACTTCAGCTTTACCTTTATCTTTAAAGGGTAAGACTTTATGAATAAAATCTCTACAGCACGAGAACTGGCAGAAGGAATCAACAAGTGGGATCTCATCCTATTAAAAAGCTTCTACACAGCAAGAGAAACCACTGGCAGAGCAAAAGACAACCAACAGTATGGGGAAAAATTTTTACCAGCTGTTTCTCAGACCAAGGGCTAATATTTAGAATATATAAAGAGCTTTTAAAATCAGACCCCCCCAAATCTGAAGGCCCAATTCAAAAATGGGGATATAAAATGAACATTTTTCAGAGGAAGAAGTAAAAGCAGAAAGAAACATATGAAGAAATATTCAACATCACTAGTCATTTGAGGATGCAGTTGAAAACAACACTGAGATTTCATCTCACTCCACAAAGAATGACTGCTGTCTCAAATTAACCAGGGACAAATACTGGCAAGGCTGCAGAGAGAAAGGAAACCTTCTCCACTGTTGGTTGGAATGTAGATTGGTACAACCACTGTGGAGATCACTGTGGTATTCCTCAAAAAAATAGGATTAGATGTCCTATTTGACCCTGCTAGGGATATACACACACAAAAAAAAAAATCAAAAGATTCATATAACAGCGATATATATGCACCTATGTTTGTATCAGCTCAGTTTGTGAGTGCTAAATCTCGGAAATAACTCAAGTGGCAATCAGTAGGAGACCAGATAAAGAGGTGGATTTTTTTTATAAGATAGGCTATTAGTCTACCCGCAAGAATGATAAATTTGAATCATTTATACTCAAGTGGACATAACATAGTCATAAGTGAAAAAAATAAATCTTTTCTCTGGTATAAGAAACTGAAGATATAAATGAGTTCTAGATTGTATAAGAGAAATTGTGAAATAGAAAATATTAAAAAGGAAAAGTACGGGTAAGGGTAAGTAATGATGGGAAAGAAAAAATGTGATGGTAAAAAAAGAAAACAAAGCTTATGTATATCAGGGTTAGGGAGGTTATAGGGTGGGCAGGGGAATGGGAAAAAAATGAGAACTAAGTCATGTTCTATACTGGTACAAATTCTCAATGTTGAGTGTATCATGATGTGTACCAATGAAGATTCAAATCTAAACAAAAAATAAATGACAGAAATTGAAAAAAATAAAATTAGCATGTTTATAGTATGTAATATTTTCATTCCTCGTGGAGAATTGGTACATTCATACATAACACATCTTAATTCCTCTTTTCATCCCCATCCATCTCTTGATTTCTTTTATGGTGCTAGGGCAGGTTTACATTCCTTGTGTGGAGTTGGTACATATAAATATCTTCCAACTTCACCCCTTTTTCTCTGCCCTTTGCCCTCCCTCTACCTCTCTATCTTCTTCCCCTTTTTTGAAAGATCTACCTCCCTGTGCCCTATCAGCTAATTTTTATTTTGCTCTTTATTTATATCTGGGGTTTCTCATATGGGAGAGTCCATATGAAAAAGCCTTTGTCATATAAACATTGTGGTCTCAAGAAGCAGCCATTTTCCTGCAAATGACAGAGCGAGTTTTGTGATCCTTGGGTAAACCAAAATTTCTCAGTATTGGCATTATTGATATTTTCTGTCACCCCGATCCACTCTGCTCATTCACTCACCTTTATCAAAAATGTCTTCAGACATTGTTTGCCATCTCTTGTGGAGCAAAATCCCTCCTGGTTGAAGCTAAATGGATGATTTAGGTTGCTGCAGGAAAAGAAAAGCAAGGGGAAGGAAATGAGAAGAGACAAGAGAAAAAGAAAGAAAGTGCTAGATCTTATGTCTTCTGAGATTTTTACAATGTTATTTTTAATTCTAAACCTCTCAAGTATGAAATATACAGTGGTGCTGAGAAATAAAGCCACATTGTTCAAAGAAGGAAGGATCACAAAGTTGCTTTTGACTTCAAAACTTCAGCCTTCTTTAACAGCCCCACTAAGTAAAATGCAGCACCTACTACCCACAAAGATTTTCGTAATGTAGGTTTTCTGACAAACTCTCAATGAAATTCTGAGAAGTCTCATTTTTTTTTTTTGGTTACAGATCCCAGACTTCATATCTTTAGGCTTCAGAAAGGTGAAATATTTCCTCAGTAAGCAGGAAATTTATACAGGGCAAAAACCTTTCCCCAGCAAATTCTTTTAACCTGTTGAAACCTTCTGAGATCAGCCCTCCTAACTTTATGCTTGTCATGACGTGAAAGATTGGTTTTTCGACCTGTGTCTTGAAGTCCTACCTTGAGTTTAGCTGTGAGCCTCACAAGTCTAGCACATCTAGAAGTTGTAGGTTAGGCTCAATGACAGTTTTAAGACTGAAGATTAAACCTGCTTGAGACAAATTTGTCCAGAGGGCAAAGGTATCAAATATGTGAGCTTAGCCCAGAACCACTGATGAGAATACAGTGAGCTACCTTTTATGCATGTTTATATCCAGGCTACTAGATGAGACTTACACCACTAAAATAAACCTGGAAGAGCATTTTCCCCAAACACTGTATAACATCAGGTATTTTTTTTCCTAAAAAACAAATGTAAAGGCAAGATTTTCACATTTTTGGGGAGTAACTGTTCAAAATCACCCTTGTGAATTGTTTGGAAGTGTTATCAGATGTCACTGAATGCAAGAAGGTAGTGATATGCCTTACAGAAAAAAATACATGTATATGAACACATTGTTATATATAGTATTGTTGGACATGATGCACCAGATGAGTTGTTATGGATCAGATTTATGGGGGGAGGGGCTGCCAGACAGGACAGGAGGGTCACTGAGGGAGTGACCTGGATGGCAATGTCTCCTGCTCCATCTCCTTGCTTCTCTGTCTGGTTCAGTGCTGTCATGGGAGGAGCAGCTTTCCTTCACCATCCCCTCTGACATATGCTTTTTGCCTTATAGCCAGCCAACTATGGACAAAACTGTGAGGCCAAATAATCTTCTCCCTTTAAGTTCTAGGCGTTGCATCATTTCCAGTGATGGAAAAGTGCTAAGACAGATTTTGGTAGCAGAAAAGTGAGGTCATTTCTCTGACTTTACCTGACTATGGAGTTCAAAAACCTTTGGCAGTGGTTTGTAGGGGGAGTCTAAAAACATTTGGAAAGGCCAGCTAGAGACCTTGATGGTTGAGGGTCAGGTTTGCTCACAGGAGACCAGAATGCTAATAGAAATATAGATAGTAAAGATCAGGCTCAGGAGGTTTTAACTGGGAAAAGGATTCCATTGGCTATTGTACTAGAACATACGTGTATTATGTCCTGGCAGAAAATCTGTGACATTGATCATGCCTAAGACTTTGCAGAAGACTTAGATTATGGGCAGCAAACTAATTAATCCAAGAAAGCAAATCTCAGGGCTATAGCACAGACACTTAGATGTTTTTAGTCAGATTTATGGTGAAAGTCAAGAGCAAATAACTGAGCTGAATAATTTTAAAGGTGTGTAACTTCAACAGAAATAAAGGGTCTGCAAAATTGGAGCAAAGTGTAGCAGGGCTGCTGAAAAGATTGGAATTAAAAACCAAGTACTATGGATCAAGACAATAGGAAAGATGGCTTAAAGGCATCTCGGAATCTGCAAAGTCCTACCCTCCTCAAGCTCCAGAGTACAAAGCTATAAAGCTCCCATTTGGGAAAAGAGGCTAAGGGAGCCCACTGTTTCCAGGGCCAGTGAGGAAAGACCTTCCCAGAGTTCAGCCATCCAAGCACTCAGAGGCTCCAGTCATGAGTCAGGTAGGCACGGCTACAGCTTGGCCAGCAGCAGATCGTGGCATCCTCCATGTGGTGAAGTCTTTACAGGCTTGAGGAGTGCAAGGGGTCACGAATGCATTCACCCAGACTTGAGAAATAACTGGGAGGCCAGGAAGCGTACCCCAACAGAGCTGTTCATGAAGCCATATGAGTGAAATTAAAAGTGCAGTGACTCAGGAAAGTGAACATCTGCTGATGAAAGTCACGGCAGTGAGCAAAGCCACCCAAGGTGGGATGAGTGCTATGACAGGCAATGCTGTAGGGATGATGCTGCCTAAGACATTCGAAGCTCATCATTTGCCATTACTAGCCCTGGGCACTTGATGTGGAGCTATAAGAATTAATGCTTGCCTCACTGGGTTTCAATTTTGTTTTGGTCCCATTCCTTTCTAGCCTCTGCTTTCTCCCTATTGGAATGAGAATGTTCACTGTGTGCCATTGTATGCTGGAAGTACTGCCCTGTCTTTTAATTTTTACAGAGGCTCATAGTTAAGTGTTTTCCTTGAATCTCACAGACTTTGGACTTGAACTTTTCAGTAATTCTGGAACTGTTAAAACTTTGGTAACTTAGAGAAGGACTAAATGCATTTTGCATGGAGAAAGAATCTAAGCTTTGGGGGGGGGTCAAGGGATAGAAAATTATAGAGTAGATCTGAACGTACCCTAAAAGTCTCATGTGTACAGAAGTGTGACTTTTGGAAGGTGATTGGATTATAGAGGTGCTATATTTGGGATTGATCCTCTGATGAGTTCACAAATGAAGATGCTTCTAGGAAGTGGGAGCTGGTCAGAAGAGGCGAGTTCCTGGGGGCATGACCCAGATGAATGTACCGCCCTCCCCAGCTCCTCCCTTTGCTCCTCCCTCTCTGCTTCCTGGTTGCTATGAGGTAAGCAACTTTCTTCCACTGTGACCTCCTCTTCCATGATTTTTCTGTCTTGGAACAAGCCAAGTATAGACTAAAAACATAAGCCAAAATAAATCTTGGTTTAATTGTGGGGGTCAAGTGTTATGTGCACTGACAGAGAAGTGACCAAAACATGAACCTTGATAGAGAGCTTTTAGTATACGTTTTCTCAATCTTAGCATTTTAGGCCAGATAACTCTTTGCTTTGGGGTTCTACCCTGTGCCTTGTATCTGCATTATATGACATTCCAAAGTATCCCCAACCTCTACCAATTATGGCAATTAAATATGTGATATATGTCAAATGATCCCTGATGAACAAAATCATTCCTATTGGAGAATCATTAGTTTGAAAGGTACATAATAAGCTTTTGACTCTTTTCAAAGTTTTGGTTGATTTTTGTTAATATACTTAGGACAAGTCCATTTTAATAACCATAAAAAATCACAAACTAGGTAGGTTATGAACAACAGGAATTTGTTTCTCACAGTTTCAGAGGCTTGAAAGTCCAAAGGCCCTTGCAGATTTGACCTGGTGGGACACATTCCTTTGTTCAAAGTGGGTGCTTTTGAGTCTAGTCCTTTCATCATGAAAGGGGCAGAGCAATTCTGTGGGGCCTCTTTTCTAAGGGATGATCCCGTTCCTGAGTGTTCTAATCCCTTCTGAAGGTCCACCTCCTCTTATCATCACTTTGGTAGTTAAGTTTTCAAACCATTTGTGTGAGATAACACAAATATTCATATAACTCAGGATAGAAGAAAGGTATTTGCTCAACTCTCCAATGTAAAAGTTTGAAACTTTCAGAATAGGCATGATAATTTCAAGTCAAATAAAGATACATATTCTTTACTTATTATTAGTGTTGTCTATTGAAGGAGAACAAAGTACAATGCCAGAAACACGGAAGACTCTTAATAAGTGATTCCAGTAGGGAGTCAAAGGATTTTTAAATGAAGAGTCTCCACCAAGGGTGAGGAGTGGTGCCTGAGGAAGTAAGTGCCTGAAGAGAGACGTCTATTGCAGCCAACTTTATTCCATTCACAAGTTATTACCACCTGCAAAATTGGTGAGGGGGATTCAGTTTATAGGGAATGAGGCCATGGAGCAGGAAAGAATGGTGCAGCTGGAATGGTCTCCAGTTGTACACACTAACTTCTAAGGCCGAGGAAATGAAGTGGTAATGACATCAGCCAATGAAAACTCGTCCCAAGTACAGCTCCATGAAACATGGCTCCACTACGGGCTTGGAACCTGGACACAGAACAGGTACACTTCCTGATCCTTCCACTGGTTACTGGGATCTTTCTGAGCCTCTCTTTCTCTGTTTATAAAACAGAGGGGATGATAGTAGTAATCTCATAGTTTTGTCCAGGGGGATTGGATGAGAAACAGGTGTCTGACTCCTAGAACAGTGTTTTATGAACTCCTGATGTTTTTAACCAGTAAGACAGAAAATGAGACCACAGAGAGTGGAACCTGACATGAAAATGCTCCATTACACAAAATTTGGGATCTAATGGCACTTTTCATAGAAACAGGAGCAGCTATGCTTACTAAATCATTTTGTAATTAAAAATATGAAAAAGTGCTAGCTCATAGTATGCAGTTATATTTATGTTTTATTGTTTTATAGCTACCAAATAGGTATTGGACAAAATCTGTAAGAGTAGATTAAAAAATATAATGTTGCTTTTTTTGGAAAGGGTATTGAATGCTGAATTTCATGTATGCTACTCCCAATAGATTTATTTAATGTGTGACCTGAAAGAGATCATATGACTACAAAAAGTGGGATTGTGGTCTCTATACAGTTAACATCATGTTTAGCCTAACACTAAATTAAATGGGTTCTGGCTAAGGTTGTAGTTCACTCATAGAGATTCTGAGTCCAATACTTACCCAGCTTTCTAAATCCCCCAAAAGAAAGAAGGCTTGATAGGTTTCATATCAAATAGTTATTTAATTAATAGAGAGCTGCTGCTATGAGCTGTGCTATGAGCTGCTTTCTTCTGCCATGCTCCCCCACTGTGCGGTCTTGCCTTGAAGCCAGCAAGACCTATGCTGGGACTATAACCTTGATCCAAAAGAAACTTCTCCTCTAATTCGAAAGGATGAGGAACTGTGTCTGTGTGTAAAGTGTGAAAGTGACCAAGACATGCCATAAGTGATTTTTTTGCTAGTAACTTTCAAAGCACTTATGGATCCATGTGTACAAGAATGTTGCATCTCTATGTCATGATCTGTCACAGCTGTTGAGAAACTCAGTATCAAGATTGGTCTTTTTGCCAGATCCTGGTATAGTTCTGGCAATATTTATGCACAGAAGAACATTTGAAAAGGTGAAGAAATATTTCAGAATTTGGTTCTCCTTTGTTATATGCAAACCTATATGGTTCTTTAAAATCAGGGACACTGTTCTTCCCTATGTTAGGGTGTAGGATTCTGATAGCAAGTTCAATATCTGGCATCTTCCCAAGACACACAGGAGACCTTGGATCTCTGACCCCTATCTAGTTTGAGGATATTGTTTCCCTTTCTTACGCTGCTCCTAAGGCTCCTTTGCAGCACTCTCATATTTACCTAGGTCACAGTATCTAAGTGTAATCTCATGACCAGAGGCACCAGAAACACTTGAGAGCTTGTTATAAATGTAAATTACTAAGCCCTGCAGTTGACCTACTAAGCCAGAATTTCTATGGTAAGGGCCTAGGAAGAAGTATTTAAATAGACCCCTCTAGTGATTCTGATGTGAGGATAAATTTTGAGAAACAATCCCACCAATTATTTCAGTCTTTTGAAAATAAAAGTCTGGAATAACTTCTGTTTTCAGCTTTCAGTATATAACACTGACCCCTACTCAAAGCAAAAGAAGGAAGAGTGCTGTTTATATTCAGAGAATAAACCTTAGAGACTAAAAGGAAACTATAACCATATTTCACTCTAATTTTTTAATAATGAGAAAAAAACATGAATTAATATCTTTCTCATAGCTGGGACAAAATTTCCAGCACCCACATGGTAGAGGAGGAGAACTTGCTTTTGGTTCCCAGTGGTTAGAGGCTTCAGTCCATAGTCTCCTGGCTCTGAGACAGGGTGGCATGGTGGAGAGGCACGGCAGACAGGAAGTGAGGAAGGGAGGGCGGAGAGAGGGGCAGCTTTCTGGGCCACGCCCCGACATGTCCCTCTTGCTCTCCTTTCCTTTCCAGGAAATGGAACAGGCAGATACTTGTGACTCATCATTGGCCACATGATAGGATGGAAGCCAAAACAAGGGATATGATTCCTTGACTGGCCACGTGGGTCAAAGAAGTCCACCTATCTATCCTGGACCATTAGGCAAGAAAAGCGATTTTTTCCTTAGTCCACTGATTAATTGGCTTCTTCATTACCATAACTTATATTTTCACATATAAAAGACCAAGGGTCCAAGTAAAGAATCAAGGCCATGCTTACAATTTACTGAAGCCCAGATGCCACTGAAGCCCACCAGTGTCTGGCACTCTGCCAGTGCTAATGGAATGAGTGTCACATCATTAGAAGATGTGGAGACAAAGCATGTCCTATTGTCTCAGAAAATACTCTGTCTAGATTTATTTCTAAGTGGCATGTTACAAATGATGATGAAAAGAACAAACAGTAGACAAATGGTAACAAAGGTAAAAATCAAGTGGAAATCTTTGAAGAGTACCACATAGCAATGATTATTCATTATGGAGCTGTCATTTAAGTGATCAACAGCTAGTAATCACAGTCACTATCATTTACCAAAACAAAAGACTTACACATTCACAGACAGGTAAATAATTCTTTTGACAAGTCTGATGAGACATCAAGATTGCTATGCTGTTCATGGACTATACGAATGTGAAAATCTATTGCTACAATATGCAGAGTGAATACAAAGCAGCTTTTATTATGCAAAAAGGCCTGTTTTGACAGCATGTGGCCTGACTCCAACTCCACTTGCTGAATGGTTTGGAACATCATTCCCTGCTATGTGGGAGATCCTGCATTAGATACAACCAGGTTTCAAATTTATCAATAAAGATATGCATGAAAACACAGGATGGGGAATTACCAAAAACAGATGCTCAGATTTCCAGAAAAAGGCAATTAATAGTGTCTACCCAGCTTTATCTATGTTGAGACATTGTGTGATGTCTCTATTTTATGTCAACCACATACATTGTTCAAAGTTTTAAGTGAATAAATAGACAAAAAGCACACAGTAAGTGCACTGAGTGACCCCTAGGAAATGCTAGTTCCTTTGTTTCTACTTTGTAATACAGTGTTCTAAAAATGGGAAACAGTTTTGAAAATAACTGATGATTTGCTCTGGATCCATAAAAAGGATCCTCACAAGTGCCTATGTATAATATAAGTTCACATATACCTTCACCCAGGCCAAGAAAAGCACAATTTATAAATCATAAAACAATGGGCTATGCCAGACATTAAGAGTATTAGATTCAAGCAAGGAAAAATAACTTAAAGGCTGGCATATTGAATGAAAATACAGCAGTTTATAGAATCCACAAAAAGCTCAAAAATGATTTCTTATTTCCATTTTCCCCTAACCATGGGGACATTTGTTATAACGTCACTGCTGGCAAGGGCCAACTTGGTATACTAGATATGCTATGAACTTTAGCTCTTTTCTTGATTATCTACCATCCCAGAGCCCAGTACTGTAGTACCACTAAGCTTGTGTCCTAAGTTGTGTGTCATTTGCAAGGTGCTTTACCAGGCAGGGCTATCCCATACATGGGTCGTCCTGTTGTGGCAGTATTAAAAGCACTGCAGCAAACTTCACCCACTCTCCTATTTTATGTGTTCTAGTTTATCTACTGTGCAAGTTTACATACTTATCAGTCTCTCCTGGGGTGGGGTCAGGCTTTACCATGATGATAAAGTCAAAGCAGTTCCAGTGCTTATTTAACCGGCTACCAGCACAGAGCCTTGCCTACCAGTGGCCCGTTAGACTTGGTTTCATGTATTTCCTGTAAACATGACTCATATAACTGACCTACCAACTGTGTCTTCTTAAGAAGTGGAGGCCAGCTTGGGAAATGTATCATATTCTTTCCCTTCTCCTCTGTCTCATTTCCCTGTTACCATTCACTCTTACTTCCCTGTGATTATATCTATCCCCCACCCCAAAATTTGACATCTGAGGGTTTTTTCCTCAGTGTCTGCTTCCTTGGGAACCTGTGATAAGTCACTATTACACCCTTAAATTTCAAATTTCTGAGCTGGAGCAGATAGTTGACTGATAGTGATACTGGGCCACATTCCCTGTCCTTGCTGTCAGAGACTGGGTAAAGAAATATGTGTCTCATGATGCTATGGCTAGAGGTGGAGTCCTGCCTCTCATCTACTGGACTGACACTAAAAAGGCACACATCTGGACTCTGAACACAGAGGTGACAATATGTCCTCTGGAATAGCTTGGCCTTATAAACTAGGGGTTGCCCATGCTTTCTCCAGGTGTGGGGTTTTCCCCTTACATAGCGCCCTCCCACCGCCACCTCCCAATCCTGCCAAATCAGTCTTTTTTGAGGACTTTTGTGATTCTCATGTGCTTTTCTTTCTGTCTTTCTTATTAGGTTATATGTTCTACACGGACTCCTCTGTTCTATTTTCCCAATTCTCGATTGCAGAACTAATTCTCCTTTGCATTTGACAATCCGTAAGCCAACTAGTCAGGTTAACATCCCAGTCTTTTACTACCTTCAAAGTAACAGTAGAAAGTTTTGGATATAAATAGAAAATACTGAACATGATAGATCTTTTTGGGTAGAGAAAGATTAAGTCAGAGTCAGTGGGGAATCCAGTTCTTCGGAACAACAAAGTGACCAGACATCTCAACCTTTTTTTTTTTTTAAAGGAGTTTCTAGGAAAAAGTCTTGAACTATCATCAGTGGAGATTTTCTTGAAGCCGTACATGTCCTGGCCTATGGTGGCAGTCACCCATTAGGAAGGGTAGTCTGGTGACAATGTGCACACTGTGTGATTGTTTCAGGGCATCATTCATTCATGCAGACAGAAGTGATGTGCTCTGTGCTCAGCTCTCTCCTGACAGATTAGCAGATTCTCACTCCAATGCTTCTAGAGATGCCAGCGCATGCCAGCCTTCTGTCTGCTTGACTGGCACACATGTTGTGTTTGTTTCTGTAATGTTCTATTAGAGGTCCATTCCTACTATAAACATGGGTTTGTTGTAACATTTGTTTTCTAGCAGATAGTAGTGGAAGGTTTTTTTAAAAATCAAATTTAGCATATTAAACCAATTTCCTGACAGCAGTAAGAGTATTGAAAAGCTTCAGTTTTCTAGTTATTACACTGGTGCCATAAGAACTACCAGCACCTCTGTCTGTCACTTATACTGCCCAGATGAGGGGACTCAGAGCTTCTCCCGGCACCCCAATTGCCCCTAAACTGCTTTGTCCAGAGAGTAGATATCAGTATTTACCCCAGAAATCAGCTAAGTCCAGGGAAGATAGAGTGTTAATTACAATGGAAGACATAGGACCTATAGATGGAAATTAAAATATAGAGAAGGAAAAAAAGGAAGCTTTTTATAAAATCAGTGTTCTTTTCTCTCCTTGGGCAGGTCTATTGCCTCTCTCTCTTTAGCTGACAGGTACATACCATGTTTTAGAGGCCAGTCTATTGTGCAAACTGTAAACAGCTTTAACCATGTCACAGACAGGGGAGCGTTAGTTCCTCTCCTAACCTATCTTCATCCTTACCCTTTTTGAAAGCAATGCTAATTTCTGTAAAAATATCACTCTGAACAAAATGACACTTTATGGCACATTCTAATGTACTTAAGTTTAACTTCACTGTCTCAAATGGCTGTAATAGAATTCAATTTGTTTCTTACCTTTTCATAACAAAAGCCTCAGCAAGATACCTTTAAAAGTAAATTTAGTCTGCTTCTTTACTTTAAATAAAAATTCATCCCCATTTATAGCAATCATTCCTTCGGATTCATTGGGGTTTCATCTGGAAGCTCCTTCCTTCCCATTCAACAAATACATAAGCCCCACCTTCTAGGAGTCAAGCTCTGGGCTAAGCACTGAGACTATTACTAACAAGCAAGTTGTCCCTCCTTACCTGCCAATACGGGAAAAGTGTTAGAAAAATAAATAGGTTCAAGAAATTGGCAAAGGATGATAACAAAAGTAGTTCAGGTTATACTTATAGCATAAAGGAAGAAATGACTCTTCAACTGAGTTTGGAGGGGAAGGATTATGAAACCTTCAAAAATAATGTAGTAAGTAAAAAGGAAAGGACATTCTGCCTGATGAATTCACCAAGATGCTGTCAGAAAACCTCAAGCAACTATACTGGTACAAATTCCTAATGTTGAATGTGATCATGATATATATAATGTACCAATAGAGATTTGAAAAAAAATATGAGCATGTGTCTACCAAGGGAGAACACTAGAAACCAAAGAAGTATCTAGATGAGAAGGGACCTTTCATGTTGCACTAAAAAGTTTTGGACTCAAAAAGACTAAGGATAAAAATGAAATATTTTAATGATAAGAGGCTCTGATTTTATTTCTGCCATTTGGAGATATGATTATCTAGTGAGACTAATTTTTGGACTGACATGATATTCCAAGCTAAAAAAAAATTACAACAAAATCCTTTGAAAAGGATATAAAAATGTACTATGTACATGTAGCAGCCTCCCACAGTGAGTGTATTCAAAACTACTGCAAACATATAGGAACAAAAAAGATGAAAAATAAAAGTATAAAGGGGATCAATAGAATTTGGTAATTATTTAGGAGAGGTCTAAGTACAGAAGAAAGGGATGTGACCATGGTGGAATTCTGTAGGGCCAGAGGGGACAGTTTTATTGAGAAAGGGAACATAGAAAAAGTTGTGAATGGTCCAGGAGTATGGAGATTTAGATAAACTTATGAGTAGTGTATGTTCTGAAATTATTATCATTCATATTTTATACATCTGGATACTTCAGAGCACACCCCATTTTTTGCCTATGGAACTCTTAATAAAGTCTTTGCCACAGCCTGGGTTTCATGGCAGGGAGTCGCTCCAGCTTTCACTCTCCTACTTCAGGCTGAATAACACTTAGTTACTTATTCCAAGCCCAGATTTTCCTTTGGCTCGCTATTTCAGCCAGAATTCCTCACCGGAAGAGACTGCCCAGAGATGCAGGCTTCGCAATGCACAACCACTGATCCCAGATACATCCTCAAGAGACTCGCAGTAACAACAAGCACACAGTACCAAACTCGAAAAATACCGTATCTCAGCCTGGAAATGCTGATTAAGTACTTCGATTGTCTGACTGGGACACTTTGGCATACACTTTGGAGCCCACTGTACCATCCACAGTGTGCCTCACAGAACCTGGCAGGAGAGCTGAGTTAAAGAACGGTGTAAAGTGCAAGAGTGGCCATAGCACACCACAGAGTGAAGGCTGTGGAACCAACTTGGTAAGAGAGGGCTGAGGCCAACACGCAGAGGAACAGAGTTTTCAAGATAAGTAGATTAAAATCCAGATTCTTTTCTTATTCAAGACTGGTGATAGAAATTAGCAGAGTTATAAATATTAAGGCTAACCTCAAAGTATTCCTACTGTAGAAATGTTTGTGGTAGAGGTTAATTATTAACTGTATCTTGAGACAAAATGGATTCAGAAATGTTCTCTTGAAGTCTATAGATTCATAGCTATATTTCACCACACTGCTTCTGTCAGTTGGTGTAGACTATCTCATTTTAAAAATTGCTCCAGTAGGGGTCTCTGTGTGCACATGGTAGAAAAAATTCTTCATAGTTGTGGTGTGATATTTTCATTTTATTTATCCATTTTACACTGTAAAAGGATACAACTGCAAAATTTGTCAAAACTATTTTCTTAGACAGCTGTAAAACCATTGGGAATGTGACATGGTCTGGGTGATGATTAAACAGGTGTACCTGCCATGTGATAATCACCAAATAGCACCTTTATAACTTCGGAATTTTTAACTTTTACACATTATATTTCAAAAATGAATTTAAAAGTGTGATCATTAATTTGATTTCTACTCACATGTCACTTGACTATTTTGTTTCATTTTTCATGCACCTAGAACATTGGGCATTTTGTCCCTGACCACCTTTCTCCTTCACCTCCAACCTGTCCTGTGGTACTGGGGATTGAATCCAAGGCCTTCACACTCAGCTATGTCCTTCTTCCTCAGTTCCCAGTGGTTCTTTTATTTACAAAATGTGTACATGTGTGTTGGTAGGGAAATAGGGGAAAAATACAGATGTAATATGCAAGAGAAAAATTAGCCCTTTTTGAAAGTGGAGATAATCCCGTAAAAAAGGTATACACTGCTTTGCAAATTGTGAACTTCTGGAGAGGAATTGCCGTTCTTATCATCTAGGCTTGTGAGCCTGTGAGACAAATCCTAAAGATAGGACAGAAAACGGTCCTACATGATATGTGATTTGGTCTGTACTGGGGGTGGGAACAGGTGAAAAGAGCCTCTGGCCACTTAACACTTGGGCTTTCCTGAAGAGCTCTGCTTGTAACCACTGTCAACCAGTTAACTTGTTCTGAGACAAAAAATGGCTCATAACCACCCTTCACCACATTAGCAAATGACACCTGAAATACAGTGCCTGAGCAAAATACCATGCTATTTAAAAAAATGCTACTAAAATTTCTGTAGCCATATTTCTTCAGAGTACCCAGATAGCTGATTTTATTATTGTGCTTTCATCTCAAGCCTCTGTTTTTCTTTTGCTTTATTTCTTATAACTGCACCCACCGTGTGTCTCTACTTTTATCCTTTCATTCTTTTGTAATCTTTCATGTCTGAAAATCACAGCTCAATTCTAGAATAAAAATGATCAACATCTTCATGGTATCTCTTAATAGTGTACATATTTTCTTTTTACAAAAATGAATATTGAACCCTAAAAATATTAATCTTGACTGGCAATAATGAAACATAGAAAATATTAAGTGAAAATGTTTTATTTTAAATGACATTACCATGTTCTCTTTAACAACATTAAAGTAATTATCTTAATTCTCTCATGAAAAAGATCCATTAAGGTCCTTTAATGAAGGAAATACATATTTGTAATGGACCACATGGCAATGTGCCCTTGTTTGCAGCAATCACACTGTCCAATAAAGGAAGACCAACATTCAAATGTGGTGCCTCTGAACACCAGGCATTACAAGAACTCCTAGTCAGCGAGATGCCAGGCCAAAAGCAATCCACAAATTGTTTCGCCCTTTCTTACTAATTTGTGGCCTCACTGTATATATTTCATCAACATGAACTAGCACACTGGGTAGTTTCAATATACACCTTAATATTCTATACTTACTAACTCTGGGGTACTAAAAGCCATGCATATCATGAATCCTCACTGAGTATGCCTTTCCCTCTTCATGTTTATATGTTCCTTCCTGCCCTCCTCTTTCCTATGCAAGCCACGTCTCTGCCCTCTGTTCTGCTTATTGTTTCCTTTCTCTCTTGTTTGTTCAGTTTCTGTGTAATCATTTCTCTTTGCTCTGGCCCCTGCTCCAGCCTCATGTTCATTTCAGTCTCCTCCTTTCTTCTCCTTGCAGATTTCTTTGATTCCAATTGACAGCCTAAAATTTTTTTCTTTCACTTTCCAGAGGTTTCTGTTGCCATAGTGATGCTTGATGATTATCATGACCATGACTACTTCCTTTGGCACTTTGGTTGCTATAACAATGCAAGTTAGCAGAGAATTCTGTGTAAACTTGTGAGAAGGATGCTAGTGGGACAGTTTGCCAAGAAATGTTTCTTATTTAATAGTTGTTCATAGCAATAAAGCATGCAACATAAACGTAAAGGCAACTCTTTTGTCTGGAACTAAGACACAAGGACAGTAATGTTTACTTTTCACACTCACTGAAATTCTTCTCCTATTCTTGGCTTCCCTTATTCTTTTTTCCAACTTTTTAATTTTTAGTTATTAAAAATAAACATTCTATGTACTGAATCATGTCCTCCCCAAAGTCATATGTTGAAAACAAGATCCTTAGTGTGACTCTTTTTTGGCTATAGAGCTTTAAAAAACTGATTAAAATGAAATGAGCTCATGAGAAAGAGCATCTGTCCCAAATGAATGAGTGACACAGCAAGACACCATCATCTCTCTGCCAGGGAGGAAGCCCTCATCAGAAGCTGAGCCAGCTGCTGTATTAATTTGAGATTTCTAAGCTTCAAAAGTGTAAGAAAAATAATTTCTGTTGTTAAAACCATTTAGGCTATAATACTTATTGAGGAGGAACAAGATGACTAATATAAACCTTAACAATATTTAATATTTATAGTTTCTATTGAATGTTTTTTATTTCCAACATATCAACTCCTGGAAATGTATCTGGATAAGAGAATCATAGAATGCTTCAATATACAATCTTAGTAATTTGTTTCTTAATACTAGTAGAGGAAAACTGATATCCTATACTGCAATTTTTGTGATTGTTTTTGTTGTTAAAACTTAGTCTCAAGAAAATGTAATTATCTTGTTCTTTGTAGACACTATAACTGATTCATGAAAAGTTGGACAAAATTTTCCTTTCATTGCAACAGTGTCACCTTTGTAGATAGCAAATCAGCCATTCACACTGAACTTCCTATTTGGGTGAACCTGTGTGATGGAAAAGAGCAGCTGTAGCATCAAACCTGCTTGAGACGAATGTCAAAAGATCTTTCTAATGGCATGTGTTCAAATACAGAGAAATGCCAGGAGAAGGTCAGTCACTCATCAAGCACTGAAAAGAAGAGGAAAACTGATACATCTCACAGCGTGTTAAAGAAAAAGATATCAAAATATAAATTTCGCCATGAAAAGTTCACAAACACATTCATTCATTGGCTCTTACATTTGCTTCCACCACAGGTGTCAATCAAAGTTGACCAAATGTGAGGAACCATTGTGCTGCAAGAATATCAGTTTTCTATATTTTCAATGCATAATTTTCCCTACAAGCACAGAGTACAAATATTTGGGAATTATTTGAAGATTCCTAGAGGATGTTAAGAATTTAAAATCCCTCTTTCAAGAGTTGTTGCTTTAACACTGACAAATTTTAAAATAGTTTACAGCTATTATAATTTTTTGACTTGTGCTACAAAATCATCTGTTTTTATTATAACAACTGAATATGAATCCCTGTTTTCTTATTAATGATAGTAGCAATGACTTCCTATTCTATACTTGGCACTATCTTACAGAATTCACTTCTATTAGCTCAATTCTCAATATAAATAAGAAATACAAAGTAATAGATGAAACTATGATTCTGAAATACTAGATGACTTGCCTAACATGGTCACATATCAATACTTTCCCTATGGCTCAAGAATTTAAACTATTATACCAAAACCCACAACATGATTAAAGGAGCATATTAGAAACCTTATGGTTGGTCTAATCGCTACCTAGTTGCAGAAATTCTCAGCTCACAACTAAGTCAAACCAGTTAGCAATTGCTACTAATTCACATGTTCTTTAATTTGATATGTTTATTTATTTGCTTCACATTATTCCAGAATACTTTATCAGCTACTCTTAATGAATCAGGCAGAATGTGGCTTGAAATAGGCAAATGAGATTGTAAAACATAAGTGATTTTAGACTAGCTTTAATTATTTAAGAAAACTGAAAATTCAGACGCCTTCAAAGTGCTGTAACAGTTGCTGTTAGTGTGGCTAAGCTGCTAGTTCAGTTGCTGAAAGTGTATATTTGTGAGGATGCAGACTCGTGCATATGTGTCCATACAGATAAGGAAAAATCAGACAAGCCGGAATACGAGCAGACAGACTCAAGTAGAAACAGTTCTATTGCTGTCTTTCATATCTTCATTGGTCATTTTATGAGTAATAAATTTAAATTATTACAATTTATAATTACAACAAATTTTAGAATATCTACATATCACTAACTGTCCTAATAATATAAACTGCCACTGAGCGTTGTGATTTTACATGCCTCTCGGTGAGTCCTAAAGTATAAATGATTCTAATACCTAAGTTTCTTAATCCAAATCTTTCATGCTCTGTAAAGAGAAAAATCTAATCAATAAAACGTTCTTCAAAGAAATGACTTTTCTTTGAAAGTGCTCATATCATAGAGAGGTTCTCTATAAATATGCAAAGAGTCTTATATGTCTAAGAAGTTCTCCCCGCAAAAGGATGGGAGAAGTGGAAATTTTAGGACTAGCAAAATGGAGGGCCTAACTAACTCAAGAGGAAATGAAACGAAAGGGGTGAGGATCACGGGGCTCTTCAACTTCCGGCCATTCTCTAACACCTTTACTCTCAATTACTTTTTGAGCTAATTCCACTGAGAGGAGTGGGTGGAAAGGCGGGGCTTTCTTAGTGCTTCAGTTTTGGGTCAGCCATAGCGTATTCCTCAGGTTGCTGTTAGAATACAGGAACATTTGACAGAAGAGGCAACGATCTCCTTGAATGATCCCTAAATACGAGCTAGTCAGTAAGTGATACGTGTACAGTGTGGAGAGAAGAATAACTATGTACTGAAAACATGAACTGCTGATGAAAAAGGCCTGGCTGAAGAATCAAGAGATGGGCCTTATTGTTCCAGTTTTTCTACTCCCAGAATAATTTTGGGCCAACTAATTAACATTTCTAGGTTTCAACGTCTTTTTAACATTTAGGAGTACTGGAGATATAACTTTCATCTATCTCTGAGGTTATCATTGTGACTAATAATAAGCTAAACCTTTAAACAATTTTATAATTTACACAGCATAAAGTTTAATTTTTAGAGCATGTATTTCTATGACTTTTAGTATATTGAGACTGGTGCAACCATCACAATAATTATTCTTAGAACATTTTTATCAGTTTTTCCAAAATTTCATGTGATCCTTAATTATCACAGTAAGTTCACTGTCTCCTCCTTTCAGTTCCTAGCAGTGAATCATGGCTGTGTTTTCTGATTTTAGAAAGATGCCTGTTCTGGACATTGAGTATAAATGGAATCACTCAGGCTTCGATTAGCTTTCCCTCCTTTACCTCTCCTTCAGCCTCTGGTGCTAGAGTTATTCTTAAACTACATAAGTCTATGGGTGGAAAGAACTCCTAATCCTATTTTAGGAGATAACTGTAAATGAAAGGCAATCCACTCTTTGGTTAAGAACTTTTTGGCAATTATTTCAATTTAGGGAAAGGGCTTATATAATAGCCTCACCTCCAGTAGTAGCTTGGTTCAAAGAAGGAAGAATAGCAGGAAAAATTATTTTATTATTTTTAATTAGCAAACTCCATTTTAACACAATTTCAAGTTTACAGACAAGTTGAACAGAAAGTAGAAATTTCTAATACACTCCCTCTCCCCTCTCACATGCCTGCATCTTTCCTACTACCGACCTTGTGCACTGCAGTGATACATTTGTATAATTTCTTAACTCTCTTTGATACCTCATCACTAAAAATCCACAGAGTGCATTAGTGTTCACTCTTAGTGTTATGATTTCTATGGGCTTTGACAAATGTCTAGTGTCATGTATACACAATGTGGTATCATACAGTGACCGAAAGAACAGTTTCACTGCTATTTCTCAAAGCAGGGGGTTTTAGTTTTAATGAAGTTCAGTTAATCAATTATTCCCTTTGTAGAACACCATGCCTTCGTGTTTTACCTAAAGTCATTTCCACACACTGAGACAACTTAGATTCTTTCCTATTTTATATTTTAGGAATCTGACAGGTCAGCATTTTATAGGTAAGTTTATGATCCATTTTTAATTTTAATTTTTATCAGTATATGCTTACAGTACATAGTGATTTTATTCATCCTAGGGAGTTCTCACATATGCAGAACACCCCTTAATTCTTTTTGCTTCCCTTTTCCCTCCCTTGCCCCTCCCCCTTCATCTCTTGGTCCCCTTCCCATTCCTAGAAGATCTCCGAATTTTTTATTATCTTTTATTTTGCTCTTATTAAACTTTGGGTTTCTCATATAAGAGAAACCGTGTGATATTGAAGCTTGTGTGTCTGATTTCCTCCTTAACGGTATAATCTCAAGGTGTGCGCACGGTGAATTACTTTTTGTGAAGAACTAAGGATTGGTTTCTAGACTCTTCTTGTCATTGTTCCATGTGAACATCTAGTTGTTCCAGCCTTATGTGTTGAAAGACTATTTTTGCTCCATTGTATTGCTTTTACTTCTCTGTCAAAAATAAATTGATGGTATTTATGTGGGGCTATTTCTGGGCTCTATATTTTGTTCCATCAAAACAATTATCTTTGCTGTCACCAACATGGTGTGATCTTGATTACAGTAGTTTTATGACAAGTCTTGCAGCCAGGTAGGGACAGTCTTCTGGCTTTGTTCTCCTTCAACACTGAGTTGGCTTCTTGGTCTTTTGCTTCTCAGTGTAAATTATAGACTTGTTTTGTTGATTACCATAGAATAACTTACTAAAATTCCTATAGAAACTTCACTCAATCTGTAGATCAAGATTAGGAAGAACTGATATCTTGACAATATTGTACTTTTCCATACAGATTACCTGAACACAGATTAGCTCTCCATTTATTTTTCTTTGATATTTTATCAGAGTTTTGCAGTTTTCCTTATATAGAGCTTTAAATGTTTTGTTAGATTTATACTTCAATATTTTATTTATGGGATTTTAATATAAATGGTAATATAATTTCAAATTCAAATTCTACTAATAGGATTTTAATTTCAGTGTTCTTTGCTGGCATATGGAAAATAATTGACTTTCATATTTTAATCTTATATCATGCAATCTTGTTATAATTGCTTATTTGGTGAAAGATGCTGATTCTGTCAGATTTTAGATGATCCTATACCATCCACAGACAAAGACAGTTTTATTTCTTCCTTTACAATCTGAACATCTTTTATTTCCTTTCCTTGTTTTACTGAGATAGGACTTCCACTGTGATGTTGAAGAGTAGTGGTGAGAAAACACATTCTCACTTTCATCCTGATTTTAGCAGGACAGGTTCAAATTTCTCATATGAGAAGTGGTGGTAACTGCAGGGTTTTTGTAGATATTCTTTATCAAGTTGAGAAAATTCTTCCTAATTAGTTTACTGATTTTTTATTATGAATGGGGTGGGTCTTGTCAAATGTTTTTTGCATCTATGACCTACATAATCATGTGATTTCTTTAGCTTGTTAATGTGATGAGTTAAATTATTTGAGTTTTGAATGCTGAACCAATCCTGCATACACAGGGCAGAAAATCATATTTCTTTGGTTTTCATGTATATTTTTAAATATTTTTCCTTATATTTGATTTATTAACATTTTGTTGACTATTTTTGTACCTATGATCATGGAAGTTCTTGATCCATAGTTCTCTTGTAATGTTTCCAGTCTTGGTATTTGTATAATACTTGCCTCTTAGAATAAGTTAAGAAAACTTTCCTTTGCTTCTATGATCTGAGAGATTATAGAAAATTGATGCAATTTCTTCCTTAAGGGTTTGGTAGAATTCATTAGTGAAACCATCTGGGTCAGGTCTCTATCTGTTTTACAAAGTTATTTATTTTTGGTTCAGTTATTGAATAGGTATATCCCTATTCAGAGAATCGATTTGTTCTTATGTGTTTTGACAGATTATATTTTTCAATAATTGATCCATTTCACTTGTTTTCAAGTTTTTGCTATAGAGTTCTTCATAATATTCCTCACTATTCTTTCCAAGTCTAAGGAATCTATAGTGACACCTTCTCTTTCATTTCTTTTTTTAACTGAATTTATTTATACATTTTAAGTATACATTATGATCATGTTCATAATTGAGAATTTATTTATACATGTACATTATATATCTTGATTATTTTTTTTCATTCCCTTGCTCTCCCTTCAGCCCCTCAACCCCCACATATATAAAGTTTGTTTCCATTTTTTCCTTTTCATCTTCGAACTTTTTCCTTTCTTTCTTTGTTTTTCTCTGGCCGCCTTCTAAGTTCTTTTTCCCTTTGAATATTTTCTTCCTATTTCATAATAACTATTATATATTCTGGACCTCATTCACGTATTCAGTTTCTCACACTAGAGAAACAATATAGTATTTACATATTTGTGTCCTATTTATTTCACTTATGAGTATGTCTTCAGGGTGCATCCATTTCTCTATAAATATTTCTAATTTATCATTCTTTATAGCTGAGTTATATTCCATTTTATAAAAAACTCACATCTTCTTATTCACTTTCTAGTTGATGAGAATTTGGGCTATTTCCAGGATTTAGCTATTGCAAAATGTGCTGCAATTAACATTGTGTGCATATGTCATTGTGGTATGATGCTTGTAACATTTTCATGAATATACTCAGCAGGGAAATAGCAGGGTCAAATGGGACTTCTAATCCTAGTTCTTTGAAGAATCTGCACACTGATTTCCATGGTGGTTGCAACAGCAGTGGAGAAGGGTTCCTTTCTCTTCACAGTCTCACCAGCATTTATTGTTGGTTGATTTCTTTTTTTTTTTTTTTTTTCATTTACTTAATGTGATGTCATCACTTTATTGAAAAGTTTTATATTAGTTGTAACTTCTGCTTTTGTTGGTTGATTTCTTGATAGCAGCTATACTTTCTGGAGTAATATGAAATCTCCATGTTGTTTTTACTGTATCTTTCAAGTGACCAATAATATTTAACATCTTTTTATATGCCTCATTTCCTAATTTAAATGATTTTTGCCTTTTTCTTGGGATGGTGAAAGGTTAACTGATTTCATTGATTTGTTTCAATGAACTAAGTTTTCGTTTTGCTGATATTCTCTGTTGATGACAACACTTTCATTGACTTTTGATCTAATTTTTATTACTTTATTTCTTCTTACATTACATTTAATCTGTTCGTCCTTTACAAGTTTCTTAATGTGGAAATTTTGATGATTGATTTTAGGTTTTTGTTTTCTAATACATGTATTTAGTGATATAATTTTTCCTATAAGGGCTACTTTCATTAAGTCCCATAAAGTTTAAAGCTAGTGTTTTCATTTCCACTTAGCTCATAATATTTTAGAACTTCTCTCAAGATTTCTTCTTTAATTGAACTATTATTTTACAATGTGTTTATCCTCTAATATTTTTAGAATATCCTGGATATTCTTTTATTGATTTCTAGTTTAATTTTTCTGTGAGCTGGGGCAAATATTGTCTGATTTCTATTTTTTAATACACATTAAATTGTGTTTTATGATCCAGAGTATTATCTATTTTGTTGAATGTACCATGGGAGCTTAAAAAGAGTATGCAATCTGCTCTTATGGGCTGAAGCACTCTAAAATTATCAATTATATTCAGTAGAGTAAAGGTGCTGTTGAGTAAAGGTGCTCAAGTAGGTCTTTCTTAATTTTCTGACTATTGTATCTGTCCCTTTCTGAGAGAAAGATGTTGAAAACTCCAACTAAAAGAGTGAATTTACCAATTTGCCCATGAAGCTCTATTGGGTTTTACTTCATGAGTTTTCATGTTTTCTTACTAAGGCCACATCCATTGAGAGCTGTTATGCCTTCTTGGAATAGTGACCCTTTTATCAACATGTATTTCTTTCATTATTCTCAATAATTTCTTTGCTCTCAAATCTACTCTGTCTAAAATTAATTTATCTATTTTGACCTCTTTTGTTGGTTTGGAATAGTTTTTCATTTCCTCACTATTAACTTATATATGTCTTTATAGTTAAAGTGTACTCTTGTAGACAACATAGAGTTAGACCTCCTTTTTTCATCCACCCTGACAGTTTCTCTTTTTAATTTTATATATATATATATATATATATATATATATATATATATATATAGTTTTTGTTTCTTAGCATATCTTCTTAGTAATTTATTTTAGTGATACTTTATAGTTTGCAATATATCTTTACAACAAATACAAGTTCATGTCTATTAATATTAACATAGATAGTGTAATTATGTAAGTATGTTACAATCACAAAATATTCCAAATTCCTTCTTTCTGTTTGTCTTATCATTACTTTGACTAATTTCAGTTATATATAAGTAAACATAACTGAATACACTATTACTTTTATTATTTTTTATTGATTTAGGGGAGCAGTGTGCTGGGGATTGAACCTAAGACCTTCTGTATGGTAGGCAAGCACTTCGTAATTGAACTATAGCACCTTATTGTTATTCTGAATAAAACATTTATTCATGAGATTAAGAGTAAAAACAACTACATTTCTTACTCTCTTATACTCTTCCTTTCTTTATACACATTCAAGTTTCTGACACATTATTTTCCTTTTCTCTGAAAATTTTACTTTAATATTTCATGTGAGGCAGGAAGGCGGGTCTACTTGCAACCAACTCCTTCAATTTTTGTTTATACAATAAAAAAATATATCCTTTTCAGTTTTAAGGGATGGTTTCCCAGGTACAGATTTTAGGTTTGTGTTTTTATTCTTCCAACATTTTACACAGTTAACTCCATTTTCTTTCTACTAATGTGGTATCAGACAACTGCAATATAACTCTTTACTCTTCTACAGGCAAGGTATTTTTTCTCTATGAATTATTTTGATTTTTGTCTTTAAGTTTAATTTTCTATAATTTGCATATGATATGCCATTATAATTTGCATCTGGAATGTCCCTGAAAGGCCCATTT
>PVIR01005072.1:7733-28775 GCA_004026965.1 Petromus typicus | reverse complement strand
TCTGCTATATGTTCCTGCCATGATGTACTGCTGTACTACAGACCCAGAGCAATGCTCACTGACTAAGAACATCCAAAAGTGTGGGTCAAAATGAACTTTTCTTCTTTTATTTTTATTTATGTACTTTTTGTGCTACCAAGGATACAATTTCAGATCTTGAACTTTCCTGGCAGGTGTGATGCCACTGAGCTACATCTCCAGTCCAACTTTTCTTTTTTCTAAATTATTTCAGGTGTTCTGCTATAGTAACAGAAGGCTGATCAGTGAACATACCTAGGTGTAGGTTTATTTGTTTGTTTTGTTTCATTTATCATCTGAGCTTCCTAAAACTGTGGTTTATTGGAAAATTCTGTTATTTCAAAATATTGTTTTGGCATCTCTCTTTTCTTATATTCTTATTATACCTTTTGTAGATATTGTCCCATAATTCTTGGATACTCTGGAGAGTTTTTGTATTTTTTTTTCCTCTTTGTTTTAAAGTTTTGGATGTTTCTGCTGAGATCCTCAAGTTCATATATTTTTTTTTATTTAGCTATATGGAGTCTATTAATGAACCTGTCCTCACAATAATCTTTATTATTGTCATTTCTGTCTCCCTCTTTGGGTGAGTTTGTGTACCTTGACTGTGAACTTCACCAGAGCTTCTGCATTTTTCTCTGTTTTGCTAAGGTAAGATTAGAAGTGGGGAAGGAAACTCATATTTATCTTCTCCCAGATAAGTTATGTTGTGATAAAACACCAAAAGTTTAGGTTCTGGTAAAATAATTACCTCTAAATCCAGATCGCAATAATTAAGATATGATTCCAAGATGAATATAATCATGCATTATAAGTATATACTAATTTAAATACTTTTACCATTGAAAAAAAGAATAGAGTACTTGCTCCTATTTCAGAATTCATCCTTTTCTTCCTCTGCTCAAATGCAGACTTGTCTTTAGTGTTTTGTCTGAGCGCCTCACTGAGCTCCTGGAAATAAAACCCGCAGAGTGTGGTAGTCACTGCGGGGCGTCCCGAGGGTTTTTAATTCTCAGATTTGTTCACAGGGAGCCTCCAGCATTTTGTCAATCACAGCTCAGGTTTTCCTCCATTCCGACGGAGGTTTCTGCCCTGATAAGTGGTAGTTCTCTAAATCTGCCTGTCTTTCTCTCCAGTTTTGGAATTGACAGTTTTCCTTGTGATTTTATTTCTCTGACAGATGCAAGAAGTGTTGTTAGTTTTTCAGTTTGTTCAGTTGTTGGGACAATACTAAGATTTAAATGGGGAATCAGATATTATGAATCTTTTATGAAGTTATTTCTTAGGAACAAATTTTTATAAGTACTAAACCATAAAATTCAAGGTCTTAGTACCAATCTGTATCTCAAAGCGAGTGCCTTGAATCCTAAATACTCATGTATTTAATGGTGTTTATTGAGTCCTCACTAAGTGGCATATTGGGGGACATGAAACTGTACAAGTTACCAGTAATGCAATAGAACCAGACATAGATACCAACTCAAGGGATTGGAGGGAGGCAAGAAGAAGGAACGATAAAATCATTATTTGACAAAGTTCTCTCAATTCCAATCTTAGCAAGAATACATTTTGAATGGTGCAATACATGATATCCTTTTGGGAGAAAGTATTATTTCTGATTAATCTTTAGGCAATTTTCCTAAAATTTTAGATGAAAGTTTATTCTGGGAAACTAAGCAATCTGCTACCTAGATGAGTATGAGTTAAAAGTGTAGTGTCCTTTAAACAAACAGCATTTCTTTTTTTGTTTTTAACCAGATTCAACAATAACTAACTGTTCTTTTGAACTGTAAATTGTTTACCAAGAAAGATTTTTTTTTTTTTTTTTTTTTTTAGGTTTTTTTGAGACAGGGTCTCGCTTTGTGGTTCAGGCTGGCCCTGAGCTCAGCCTCCAACCCACATCATAGCAATCCTCCTGCCTCTGCCTCTCGAGTGCTGGGATTACAGGCGTGAGCCACCATGCCCGGCACGGTGGTATGTGGTACTGGTTGATGCTGGGTGTGAGTTTCCATGCCCAGTATGATATGTGGTTACCGGGGATCGAACCCAGGCCCTTGCGCTTACAAGACAGGTGACAGAACCACTGAGCTAACTCCCCGGCTCAAAATAAGAACTTTTAAGTTGTTCTCCCATAGGCTTTTTCATTGAAGCAAATTTGACACATCTAATTGGGCTGAAGAGGCTTCTTAAATATGGAAATATAAATTATAATTTATTAAGATTTGTGATAAAGGTTAGAACAAGGACACTTAAACTTCATATGTAAAAATGAGTAAAGAAAAATTGAAAAAGGATTCCTCCAGAATGATATCTATATTGACATAATTTATCTAAATTTACAAGGGTGATATATCTCGATACACTCATAGTGAAAGAAAAGCATTAAGTCCAAAAGGCATTTCATACACCTAAGCTATACAAGATCACAGTTTAGCCTACTCCACCTAAACATGCCCAGCACTCTTACATTATTCTCAGTTTGACAAAACAACCTTCCAGGAAGCCAATTTTGTAGCAGTGTTGAATATCTATTGGTGGCCTATCGTGCAAAAAATATTGAAAACATAGCACATTGTAGAATATCAGTTGTTTGAACTCATGATCTCTGTAGCTGACTAGGAGCTGCGGATGCATAGGCACCTCTACCAGGTGGCAGAAAACCACTTTTCTCTCTCTTGAAAGAAGTGATATATGGTATGAGAAAAATGAGACTCCCCTGAAAAGAATGGTTAATAATAAAATACCCTGATATTCTTTCCACCACAGATAATTCTAAGTGGTTTGTATGTTTCTCAGAATGTCCTCATAGGATTCAGCTCCAGTTACCCCCTGTACATTTCCTTTTCGTGTTCTCTCCCTTCTCCCTGTCTGTGTTTTCTGTGATTTCTGAAGAAAGTACATGCACTTCTTTCCTGTCATGTGTCTGCTCTGGGGAGTCCACACTGAGCAACATGTTGTGGGGAATTGTAGGTAACAGAACAATAAAGGGAACTTGTAATGTTCAAAGAGGCAAAAAAGCAAGACTTGGACTTTGTATGAAAGCCTATGATTTGCATATTTAGCACATAAAAATATATACGATGTCCAACTAAATAAACTTTAATTTCAAATAAAGAATCACAAGATTTTTGTGTGAATATGAACTATACAATATCCATATACTAAAAAATTGTGTATTTGACATTTAAATGTAATGGCACCTTGTATTTTAACTGGAGGTCCTATGAAACCTAGAAAGAATTTGGGAAATCCTCTGTAGGATAACTGAGCTCTAGGTGGGAGCATGGATTTAAGCCAAGTTGGGAGACCCATGTGGATGTTTCAGCATTTCACAGGAGGAGGCCTGGACCTAGGGCAGACACGGAGATGGGAGAAATGCTTGGGAGACACAAAAAAATTTGGAAAGTTACCTATACTTCTCAGATAAGCTGTCAGAGCAATAGAACTATTTTGCTGGAAAGAGGTTCCCCCAAAATGAGTTCAAGATGTCCTGAAAATGCCCTGAGATTGTTTCAAAAATAGATACCAAACTTAAGAGTGTAGATCCTCCCTTTTCTGCCTGTCATATACTCCTCCCTATAGGATGAAGCACTTTCCCTCGTGCCCTAATATCTAGTACCCTAAATTAGACTGTGGATGGCTTTGGACCTGAATACTCGCATTAAGCTGTTCTGGTGACACGTGTGGGAATGGGCCCAGCTCAGCCCTGTGTGAATATCAGTAGGTGTATGTTTGCTGAATCACCAGCTCTGCATGGGCAGGAGGCACTAAAGAAAAGCAAGTTCTCTTATAGCTCTTTTTCTCTTTCTTTCTCTCTTTTCTGAGAGAAAGCCATGTCCTGATGTATATTCCCCAGACATCACGCCTAAATTTCTCAGAGCACTGTCACAAAAAAAAAAAAAGAGAGAGAGAGAAAGAAAAATCAGTCTTCATTGTGGAGATGAAATAAGAAGCATGTTTGGATCACGCGGCCTTGTCTGTGTGAGGAATTCTTCAGTTTCATTTCAACTTTCAAGAAGGGAATTCTGTTCCCTTGGGAATCCATTTCAAAAAACATTAAATTTAAAAAGAAAGAAGAAAATATGAAATCCATTATTCTAACAGTGGGTGCTCTTTCCTGCTTTTTCTTTTTTCAATTTGTAAAATGTACAGTGAAGACTATGGAATGGGAAAATAATTTGAATCGCTCCATTCCAAAGTTAAAGTGTTGAAAGAAAAATGCCTCACCAAAAGAAAAGGCCTTCTTTTTTTCCCTAACACCTTAATTGGATTGTGACTTTCAGTTTTGAAGTTACATAGAGTTTTTCTCTTGAACTAAGTTATATGAGACTCTAAAACAGAATAGACAAGAGCCGTTATGTAAAGTCCCTCATTTTCCACCTGCACTCCCATCTCACACTGGTGCAGTCCTGTGAGCTCTCAACCATGTGTGCAGAGCTCTGCCACTGTCTACTCACCCCATGGGTCTAGAGGTCCACTCTGTGCCAAGGAGCATTTGTACTATTTACACGGGAATCTAACTCTCACATTTAAGTAAGGTTACTTATGTTATTTATATATGTATTTAACAGTTCATAATAACTTCATAGGATGGAGATTACTCCTCCTACTTTACAGTTGTAGGAACTGAGGGTGAGAAAGGTTAAGTAACTTTCTGAGGGTCACACCATGCACAGTGCCTATGATAGGCTGGAATGTATTTCCTTAAAATCTATTAAGTTGAACCCTCATACCTCAGAATGGAATTGTATTTGGAGATAGGGCCTTTAAAGAGATAATAAGTCAAAGTTAAGTCTTTGAGTTTAATTCTAATTTACTATGACTGGGGTCCTTCAAAGGAGCTTGAGAGAGATGGCAGGGGTCTGGACATTATGTGAAGAGACAGGGAGAAAGTAGATGCCTGTGAGCCAAGCGCCAAGACCTCAGAAGAAACTAGTCCTGCTGACACTTTGATCTTGGACTTCCAGATGTCAGCACTTTGAGAAAACAAATTCATGTAGTTTATGTTTTTCAGCCTGTGATATTTTGTTATGGCAGGGAAGCAAACTATTTATAGTGATCAGGCCAAAATTTTCACTTAGTCTGTCATTCTCCTGAATTTCCTTAAGGAAATCAGATTTGGGAATGAGTAGTTTTAAGAGGGAGTTGACTTTATTTCATTGCTGGTACCTAAGTTAAACTGGGGTTGAGCTAGGCTGACCACATTACTCAAGATGACCAAACACAGTGGGAGTAGTTGGTATTCTATGGGGGAGGGTAGAGGGGCAGAAGGATTGAGACAGTGATAAATAAATTCCTGAAATGCAAGAAGTAGCAATGTAATCAGTCTGTTGGAGTCAGACCCAAATATAACCACTCTCAGATGCAAGATGCAGTCCTTACACAACACAGCACAAAGTGGAAAAAGTACAGCATGGCCTCCTATAAACTTTTCCAAGGTTCTCAGTAGTTTCATTCCCAAGGTAACACTGATTTCCTGGTCCAGCACAGGTCTGCTGGCATCAAACAGGTGAGGGTGGAAAGCAGGCCCAGGCCCCGTGACCTGGACAAGCTCTTCAAAATGCTGACAGGAGTGGCTTCTCTTAACTCCATTGTCCTTTGCCTCTCAAAATTTCTTTTTTTTTTTTTTTTTGAGACAGGGTCTCGCTTTGTAGTTCAGGCTGGCCCTGAGCTCAGCCTCCAACTCACATCACAGCAATCCTCCTGCCTCTGCCTCCCGAGTGCTGGGATTACAGGATTACAGGCGTGAGCCACCACGGCATTGTAGTATTTGGTACTGATTCCTGCTGGGCGTGAGTCTCCACGCCCAGTATTGGTATGTGGTTACTGGGGTTCGAGATGAACCCGGGCCCTTGCACTTCCAAGACAGGTGCCAGAACTACTGAGCTAACTCCCCGGCCCCACCTCTCAAAATTTCTAAGGTCTCTAAAGGAGACAGAATTATCCTCAGAATCCAGTTTGCTTAAAAGTTTCTTTGAATTAATAAGGACTCACTTCAAATAAAAGTAACTCCTTTCTCTTTTTTATTGTGTGGTTTCTCAAAGCTGAGGGTGAATTTTCTTTACTTACCCCCCTCCCACATCACCACCAGTCTACCCAATGAAAATTCTCACCCTGAGTCCTTGGATCTGTGTGAACTCTCAGTCCTGCTTTGAAATCCCTCTAAGTCCCAGCTGCACTAGCAGTTACCAAATGTGATGGGTTAGATCCAAAGTGGCCCCTGGAAGGTGACTGGGTCATGTGGTGCTGTACTTACTCCTCAGTGAATACATCCCTTGGTGAGTCAGCAGCTGATATGCTGTTGGAGGTGGCTCTGGTTAGCAGAGTCAGTCACCAGGAGCATGATCTCTCCAGAGATCTCACTTCTCTCTCTGCTTCCTGGCCACGATGAAATGAGAAGCATTTCTCTGTATGGCACCCTTCCACCATGCTATTTCAGTACCTGTGAAATGAAGGGCCCAAATAAATCTCTCTTCCCTGGGTGTCAGATATTCTATCTCAACAATAAGAAAGTGATTAAGATACCAAACATCCAGAGCTTATTCCCACAGTCTTTGTAATTTGGTATATAAGATAGGTAATATAAACATGAACACTTTCTGCACAGGTTTAAGTGTGGTCCTGAAATATCTAGGAACTGAAGTGCCGAATTACAATTTGAATACATCATGAGGAAGGGCCTTAGTGGCATGGAAGGCCCTATGACTGTAGAGAAAAGAAAACCAGGGTCTGTTAATTACTGGACCTAAAACTAAATCTATTCCCACTCTCCTGTACCACCACTGGCAAGAAAGAGAACTCCTATGGCCCCTGTTCTGTCTTCTATAATTAAAATCAGCCAGAGTAGGATGCACAAATATCTGAAAGGCAGTGGAAGTATGTCAAGAAATTTTGTACACTTGTCACTGTAAATCTATCAGAAAGCTGAGGAAATTGACCTCTCCTAGCCCCATATGAAACCAGAAAAATTTGTGAATCAAGTCATCACCTTTATTGCATATACAGGAAAGATAAATAATCCTAACAGGGAAGAAGAGTAACCACGTCATAGAGCTCGACCATGAATAACCTTGAGTCTCTCTGAAATATGTTTCTGTTCCTTTTTGAATCTCTCTTGAAACATGTTCCTGAAATATCTGGAAGAAAGACCTCACAAATCAGGACTAGTGCAAATGAAATCTATCACTTCATGCTTTCTTAAGAAGATAACTAAAAAAGTTAGTCAGATTTTCACTATTGTGATATAATACCTGAGAGACAATTTAAAGGATGATAGATTTATTCTGCTCATAGTTTTAGAGGTTTCAGCCCAGGATCATCTGACTCCATTGTTTTCAGGCCCATGACATTGCAGAAAGATCAGATCAGAAGGATATGGCAAGGAAACCTTCCCATCTCATGGCAGCCAGAAAGCAGAGAGAGTGGGAGAAAACCATACAGGAAGGAGCCAGCGACTGAATGTAGTCCCAAGATCCAATCTCCAAGTCCTAATCACTCCTTTCAATTAGGCTTCACCTTTTAAACCAGACAAACTCCATTTTGTACAAACTATGCTAAGAGAAAAGATAAAAAGCAAAACTCAGGGTTAATTCTCAAAAGACATGTTGATTTACTGTGTTTAGTCTGTTCTGAGAGAGAAGGTCATGCTAACCTTGTAGTTCTTTGTAAAACCAAGTGGCCTGATGTAACCTTAACTTGTTTGTACACTACTATAAAAAAAGACACTTTCTGACTGATTCAGTAGACCCATGGCATGCTGTGTTAATAAAGCACCTTTGTGATTACATGTGAGTTGAGTTCTCTTTCACAGCAAAGAGATTTCAGGAGCTAACAGTTATATTAATCCCAAAAATGCCATCAAACCGTGATCTCATTAATGAATTGATCCACTGATGAAGTCAGAGTCCTCAAGTTCCAATCACATGCCAAAAACTACACCATGAACACCTATGAATCTGGGGAGACATTTTAGATTTAATCAGTAAACACAAGTTAATTTTAAAAACTTCACTTATGACTCTTGAAATTTTGAGCACTTTATTGACTGATACATATGTATACATACACACATATACATATATATATATATGTATATGTATATGTATATATACACAATGTTTTTTATTTCAGCCTGGCAAAAAGAAGGAAGCCTTCCCTCAGTTTTAGCCAAATATTTCACTAAAACATTGTAAAAGAAGAAGTAAAAAGCAAGGGACAAGGAAGAGGAAGAAAGAAAGACAATTAGGAGGGGGAAGAGGAAGAAAATGAGAAGAAGGCAGGCAGAAAAATGAACAGTGAGTTAAGAGAAAAGAAAGAAATTTTCCTTCTCTTTGGCTATAATGAACTAAACTTCTTTGGCCATTTTACAGGGTTCTTCTTTTGACTACAGATCTCTGCAAGAAGCAGACAATATCATTAATTACATCTGCTCCTCTGTAAGAGTTCATGGTGTCTACTACTTTATGAGCTTCAATATTCTTGGGAAGGATCTTTCAAAACTATGCTGCCTTCCACTGTAGGATTCCCAAGAGGATCCCTGTAAGGAAATAAGACTGGGCCTGATCCTCACATCTCTTTAGCCACCTTCAAGGTTGAAATCCACTTCTTTTTCTTTAAACATTAACTGAAGTCTCTTGGCATTATGTGGCTCAATATCTAGTACGACTTGTCCTAGTAACATAAGAACTACACTAAACAGTCCTAGACCCTCCTAGTCAGACTTTCCAGAGCCACTTGCCCCAGCATAATAAAAACAAATGTTTTTTTCCAGTGCCCAGGATGAGATTTGCTGACATGACTGTCAGCCCTTTCTAGATTGAAGGTCCAATATATAAAATGTTATGGACTGAGTACTCCTTCCAATTTATGGATTGACTCCCTAACCTCTATGTGACTGACTGTAGTGATAAATCCTTTATAGAATTAAGGTGAGATAAGACAATACAAATAGAGGTCTAATCTAATAGAAATAGTCCTTCTAATAGGCGACATCAGAGAGTTTGGTTGCTGTTTCTTCCTTATGTCAGGGCACAGTGAGGAAGTGGCAAGGAAGAGAGCCTCACCAGAAACTGAACCTTGCCTGATTTTACTCTTAGACTTTCTAGCACTAGAATTATGAATAACCAAGCATCTGTTAAGTTATAGCCTCTGGTGTTTTGTTATGGCAGCCTATGCAGATCGAGGTGGCAGATGAATCAAACACATGTGTGTCCCACAGTTTTCTACGGAAATCAAACAAACAAAGAAACAAACAAAAAATCAAAAAAAAAGGAGTAGTTTCTGTAAGTATCCCTGGATACTTTACAAAGGCTTACATATTGATTAATAAGTAGGGTCCTAACTGCAGGCTAAAGTAGTACAATGTAATCCTAATTTTACAAAAGGAATATGAAAAGGAAAGTAATATATGTAGCATCACACAGAACTCACTAAGAAAGAATATCCAGATCAACTAGAAATGTCTGCCACAGACACAGAAGTAGATGTATAGCATGTGAGTCTGATACTGTGAATGTTTTTCCAAGTCTGAGGACTAATAAAATCCTCACAGATAAAGAATAAAGCATTTCAGTAGGAAAAAATAAAAATATTGTAAGCCAGATTGGTCACAGACAGTTTTTCCTCATTAGAATTCTTTTGAGTTCTTTCTTTCTTTCTTCTCATTTTTTCTCCACTGGTGTGGAAAGTTGATGTCAAAATTCTAAAAGAAATCCCTTACATGAAGATTTATGTAGAACTTAATGAGTGTCTGAGGGACAAAGTCATCAAGATTTTACAGTAAATCTTGAGGCAGATTTTCTAAAAGACCGACAAGGAGGTAGACTGGTTTAGAGGAACATTCTGAGCAACTATCTCAAGCTGGTAGAACAATTGGACATATAATCAGAGAGCATACAACTTTGATTACAGTGGATTATACCAAGAGCCATAATAATACTTCTGTAATTATATGTCATCAGTTAGGCTTCAAATTCTTTTTTTAGAAAATAACTACTACAAGCTTTACAGGAATAGATCCAAGATAACAAGAAACATAAAGATCCTAGTAAGGACCCATTGTGACCAAGGGAAGTAGCATTATGCCCCTCCTCACATCTCTATATTAAATTTCCTCAAAAAATAAATCCTTACATTTTAGGACAGCAAAATGCAAAGTATATTCAGTTTTTAACTTCAATTTTTTAAAAAAATCATCAGTCCTATATAAACTAAATGCAGCTTTCATATAGATACATGTTAAACTTCTTTAAATGACTTAAATAAGTCTAATTTGGGAATCTGATACTTCATGTAACTATTTTCTTACCTAAAACTTAGAGAATGCCACTTCCATATAATGGAAGTAATGAAAGCTCTTATATTTCTGTGGATTCCAGGAGATTGTATTTAGAATAAAATTAGAAAGTGTCTTAATTGTTTTGGTGGATGATTGAGATATTATTATTTAAACAATAATAATAATAATTTAAACAAATTATTATTTGTTATCTAAGTGCTCTCTGCAAGATGTTTTCTAATAATTATACCTACACTCCAGAGAACAGCTTCTGGTAAAATAAATAATTCAACTGAACTTTCATCATGCCTCTTTGTAAAATAAGGGTAATAACTAAATTATAAAATGACACAGTCTGTGTTTCTAGTGAAAGGACCTAATTGTCACATAAAAACTAAGTGAGGAAGATTTAAACCCAACATTGTCTCAATAACAAGCTTATCTTCATAAAAATGTGATAATTTATTTAAATTCATGGATACTTATTTCCAAATTAACAATTTGTTACTCAAATATAATTGATTTGAAAATAGACCTCAAAGATGATAAGATAGAATTAATCTGAGTTATAAAATACACAGGCCTCAAATTTAATTTTCTAAAAATGTTATTATATTGAATCAGATACAAAATTTCAGAAGTAAATTTTTGATACAAGTTGTTGGACAGAGAGTAACAATATGTTAGCTTTAGAGAGTGCTTTAGTGCTTTCAGTCCCTTGTGATCGTGGTCCAGTGTCTTTTGGTCTTCCTTCCTGTGGGATCTGGAAGAGGTTGTCCTAACCCAAGAACAAAGTGAGAGATTAGGAAAAGGCTACATTGATAAGATCATCTTGGTCTCCAATGTCCTTCAGCTTTAGAGCCAGGGTCAACTAAAATGCAAAACACCTCCTATCCACAAAAAATTATGCTCAGCACAAAGCATAGGAGAAATTTCAGGGCTGATGGATGACTTGGAAGGGGCTGACACCTAGCACATGGAATCCCAAATAACTCTTATTCATCTTTGCTCTTTCCTCATTCTTTGGACTCTGCATCACTGAGAATATGCATTGGCTTTGCTCCCCTGGGAGAGGTCTGCCCATATCTTCATGTGGTTCTAGATTCCCTGTTTTTCCTTTCTTACTACTTTTCTCTCAGGAGCAAACTTTTCCCCTATCAAAATTCCCATCTTGAATAAGGTGCTCATCATGACAGTGTAAGTGCCTGGACATTAGGGATCCAAGAATGTATTTTCCAAACAGGAAGATCCTCTTTAAAAATATTTTCCCAGTTTATATATGTAAATTATTGTTATGGATTAAATAATCAAATACCTTATTATAAGACTGATTTTATCAGTTTAATCACATATTCATATTTGAAATTATAGATCACATGGGAATATACATAATTTTCTATTCTCACAGGTCATGAAAATTCTTCACATTTAACATGGATATTTACGCCATCAACAGAGACATTGTTGAATCATCCAATAGTGTTTTACAAAATGCATTGTTATTTTCTTTCTATCTAGTTTGAAGTCTAGGAACTTAATCAATTTAGATGTTTTTACTGAAATTTTAGTTCATGACATAGCATTATTTGTATTCCTTACCCAAAATCATTTAATTTATTGCTTTTTCAAGTGATCCATAAGCCTTATTTATAATGACTTTCAACAACTGAGATTGAGAGCTTGCACTGAGAAATAATGACTACAGCTGGGTTAAATTACTTTGCTTCCCTTTTTATAACCACTTTGCTTCGGTAACCTTAATAAACTACTGAAATGAACATGGATTGAAACTGTTTTCAGAATCTTCTCCAAATCTTTCCCAATGATTTTTTTATTTTCTCTCTACATGAAACTATTTAAAGAAAGTCTTATAACATGAGACTTGAATTTAAAGTTGCTATCTGCTTTGGAAGGATAAAAAATTTGATGGAACAAAATTCAAACTCTTAACGTTCTAGTACATAGGCAATTGTCCCTTAACCCCTCACCGTTGAGAGTACCAGTTGTTAAAATCTTCCCTATGATACCTCTACAATTTACAGTCAGAGTTTTGTATATACTTTCCACATTTGCAGATTCAACCAATGATAGGATCCAAAGTATTGGGGGAGGTCTGTGTTGAAAATATAGACTTTTCTCCTTATCATTATCCCCTAAATAATATGGTATAATAACTATTTACATGGAACTTACCATACACTAGGTATTATAAGTAATCTGGAGATGGCTTAAAGTGTATTGGAGGATATACACAGGTTATATGCAAATTTTAGACTATTTCATATGAGGGACTTGAGCGTCTGTGGATTTTTCTGCTCACAGTGAGCGGTTATGGGGGTTCATAAACCTAGAACTCATCTCCATGAATACTGATATATATATATCAGTATAAGATATATATATATATATATCTTAAATACCATTCAATCTTTATAACAGTAACCCTATAATACAGATGAAAATATGGAAATTAAAGAATAAAATGACCTGCCACAGTATCAAACCATCAAGAAATAAAGAAACTGGTTCCTACCTAGGAAATAAATTTTTCTCAGAGTAAAAGAAAAACAAAGTAAAAATAAATGCCTTTGGCTCTATAATATTAAAAATAGGGGCCAGGGATGCATCTCAACAATGCCGTGCCTGCCTTGCAAGAACAAGGTTCTGAGTTTGGTCCCTGGTGCTAGGACAATTAAATAAGTAAACATACAAATAAATAAATGCAAGCCACGAACAGTGGTATATTCCTGCAATCCTAGTCACTTGAAAGGTTAAGGCAGGAAGATTTCAACTCCAAGGCCATCCTCGCCAACTTTGTGAAATCCTGTTTCCAGAAAAAATAGGGGGCAGTGTACCTCAGAAGTATAGGACTTGCTATCAGGCATGAGGCCATGGGTTCAACCCCTAATACTGAAATAATAATACATGGCAAACATAAATATTAGCTTATTACTTAATATTTTCAAAAATCCTTTGAAATTTTTGTCAAAGCCCTTTCTTTTTACTTGTGAGAGGGTCATATGTTACCAAATTCAAGAGTTTGAATAATTATTTCCTCAATATATTATTTTTACATTTTAATAATTAGTGCATACATGAAAATATAGCCTATTCAATGTTTGTTTCTTTTTTCAAATTTCACACATTTAAAAGACTGTCTTTCTGAGGCAATTTTTGTCCCAGTTATTGTAATGAAGTACAAGATTTTATTCTCCAGAATCTCAAGAACTATGTATGTAACAGGAGAATACTCAGAGACAACCGTTCTTGTAATGGGGCAAGTAGGTGAAGCGGATATCTAACGGGGTCAGATCTGGACTGAGGACTGGAAATGTGCGCATGGGTGAGAGGGTCACCTGCAGAGGGATATAGAATGATTTTAAGAGTTGCTTTGAAAACCAAAATGTGGAGGAGAGTGGTAATGGTGTCATTGGGAGCTTTGCTATTCGATACATGATGTAGAGTGTTTGCGCCATTCCTTTAGGATACTCAAAACAGGTGTCTGTGTTGTTAGTAGGAAGGTCTCTGGGTGTCCCCTGATTCTGTTCCTTCCCCTCACTTCAGCGAAGAATGGGGAAGTGGGGCTCTTAGTAAGAAATGGGGAGAGTCAAAGCTGGTATAGAAGGAAGCAGAAGTTTTATTTAAAGTATAGTAAATGCAGAGAAGGCAAAAAGTCAGCTGTCTTCAGAGCAGAGTGATGCTACAGATACTTCATACTTATAGGGGTGAGCTCGTTTCTAAAAAAATAACTTCCACAGATTGATGGTATAGGCCACTTAGGGTCTTAGCCTTTGCTTCTAGGAAGGGGACAAGGTCAGCATAAGTAAATATGAGTAACACTTTTATAATGGTCCAATAGGGCACATTTTCTCAGGTACATGGTATACAGAAAAATATGATGATCTTACAATTGACAGCTACAGATAACCTTTACATCAGCCACAGATAAGCATACGACGATTTGATCATGTTAGTCACAGGGTTTTGTCCCATGTTTTTTCTGTGGCCCTCTACCCCTATAATATTATTCTTTCTGAATGACTGTGTTTTGTATAAAAATCTCTTTTGTGGTAACATAGAGAAAGTATAGAAAACCAAGCTAAGTTCTTTAAACACAGCTGACTAGAGCTCATTTAACTGCAAAATTCTGGATTGGGGCCAAACTTTCAACCTTGAAAAATGCCCAGGACTTTGCTGTATGCTTCATTTAGGAATAAGAAGTCTTGGGTGAAGCTTTTAGTTCTAAAATGAGTATAAACTGGTTCTTGGATCCTAAAGTGAATTTAGCAGGAGGAAGACACCAGAACCCCAATTGTTCACTTATAATAAGGATTTTGTCTTGTACATTGAAATGTCTACAGTTATCCTGCATAGAAGCACTGTCATAAGCTACTTTAATTAGCTCACCTCAAGAAAGCACTACCACAGGAATTAGAAATGACCCAAACTCACTCGAATGAATCTAAATCAGAGGGAGGCCCTTCATTAGACTGGATCAAACAGAAACTCTAATTTAAACATCAGACTGAGAATAATCTTGGTTTAAAAACAAAGAAAAAAAAAAAAGAAATCAAAACTTGCAAAACTTTGCAAAACCAAAATTCGTTGGTTACTTTCCCCATAGTGGAGCTACACTAGGACTTACCTAAAGTAAAACACTTTCGCTGTTCTCCTTGATCAAGCAGCTCTCACATTACTGGCCAGTATTTCTTTGGACATGATTAAGTCATTCTGAGGATTACCATGACTATTGTTTTTTGTTGACTTCTTTCAAAAGCCTAAATACAATACTTTCTTTGCTTTCATCTTCAACTTTATCATTTTCTACACCCTGCTGAGACTCACACTACAAATTTCCAAAAACAGGATAAAACCACTCTCCTAGAGTAGCAGAGCCAGAATTTCTGTCTGAGAAGCTCTCCATTTGTTTATGTTTCGTAGGGTAGTAGAGATTGAACTCACCGCCATACCCTCAGGCCATTTTAAAACTTTGAGAAAGGATCTCACTGAGTGACTAGGTTGTCTCAGCCTCTAAAAGTCATTTATTCCTATTGAAAAAGAATTCTTCTCTACATTTTCCTCCTTATTTCATACCTAGATACACAAAAGATATATAAAAAGAATACTTTTTTTGAAAAAAAAAACGTATTTTTTCTTAAAGTTTCAAGCTGTGTACATAGTTAATTAGTAGAGGACAGATTTTTTAAAAATGTGTTTAAGTATTCCAGTCAGGGCCTCATTAGCTGTCTTTCAACATTTTTATTAAACGTTGATAGTGAAATTTCCCCAGTCTCTTCATTGCTAAGTCTAAATGGCATTGTTGTATATAAATTACTTATGATGTGGGTTTTAAACATTTTGGTTTTACTGTTTAGTAAAGCTTAAAAAAATTGAGGAAATGCATTTTGGAAGGCTGTTTACTTCCTGGGACAATCCAGTGTCACAGCATCCTGTAAGACTGGTGGGGGTGGGGAGGAGATCTGGAAACATTTACTTTGCTTATTTGTGAATCAGGCCTGTTTCTCTCACATTCCGAGAATTAAATAATGCATGGAGCCTTCTCTACTCATTCTTATTAGTTATTTATTTACAAATATTTACTGAGCCACTGTACTCTGTGTCATGCTGTTTTATGTACCAGATGTACAACAGATGACAATGAAGTTTACACTTCGATTTAGTGTCTAAAAGTCTACAAACTTAGTTTTGACATTTAGCATTAGTTTGCTGAAGTTTGCATGGTAAGACATGACACAAAGAAACCTAAGTTAGACTACATTCAGAAGGTGAAATAATTAAACATAGTTTTTAATTTTAGTTGTTCTTTTAATCTATTTGCTAACTTATGAAGTGTGATCAGGAAATACAGTGAATTTAATTTTTAAAAGTATTAGCGCATAAACACATTGCCATTAATCTCTACCAAAATACTCCTTCTTGCTTCAAACACACTTATCTTGTAGTCTAAGTAACTGTCTGAAGCAGTTTTGGAAGTCTTCTTTTGTGAAGGTATTTAGTTTCACTGTCTCAGTGTTGACTAAAATGATTCAGATGTTCAAAATGTTTACATTTCATGCTCATTTTGTTTTGGATAAAGAGCCACATGTCTCCAGCATGAGATGGAATGAATAAGGTGGAAGAGGATACACCAAAATTGTTTTATGAATTTGCTTTATAAAAGCAAACTGAGTTGGCATTGAGCAACAACTTCATTGTTTTTCAAAAATAATTATATTGTTTTCTTAAAATAATATGAAGATTCAACCTGCCTCATTCATTTTGCCATAGCTTACAACTTGTTCTATAGCTACGTAAGCACATTATTTTCCCAAAAGTACAATGCATCACTGGAGGGCAGTGACTGTGAGTAATAATCCAAGCATGCTTAATTGAGTGGTCCGGCCCTCAAAAATGCTAATAAATCCTAGGGTCATAGAAAATTTAAAAACATAATAACCTAACATTGCTCAAGAAACAATAAAATAATTTATAGTTGCCAAAAGTACAAGGAGTGATCAAAATATAAGGTAAAATACCAAAATTTTAAAATTCATTACAGTACAAGACACTTTGCATTTAATCTCCCTCAAAATGCTCCCTCGCTTTGAGCCCTCTTATCTAATTACAGTATTCATGCCACCTTAGGAAGCAGTTCTGGAAGTTCCTTTTTGTTATCATTATTATAAGATATGATAAAAAATACTGCTACATAGAAGTATAATTGACAAGTGGGATTGGATATATTTGCTTAGCTTCACCAGATCTACAGGAAGAATTAAAAACAGTACTTTTGATTGCTTCTAGCAGTAGTGCTGAAAAGCTGCAAAGCCCTTCAGGATCTTGCATGCTGCCCATGTGATCTCAGTCTCCACGACTTTGGCAGACCCCACCCAGTTGTTTGGTATTGCCCATCCCTAACCTCCTACCTCCAGGTGGAAATAAAAAAAAGTAACAAATATGTGAAACCAAACAACATATTATTGACCTTTGGTTCAAAGAGGAAATAAAAAGAGAATTTAAAAATATATTAAAATAAATGAAATTGAAAACATGACATATAAAAACTAATGGGATGTAGCAAAATCAATATTAAGAGAAATAAATGCCTACATTAAAAGAATTATCCCAAATAACCCAATGATACTTCAATGAATGAAACTAAGACAAAGTCCAAAATTATCAGACACAAGGAAATAATAAAGATGAAAGCAGAAAAAAGACTAAACAATAGAAATATTCAGCTAAATTAGATCATTTAACTACACTTATGAAAAAAGATTCAAATAAAAAATATTCAGAATGAAGATGAGACATTACAATGGATGCTTGAGAAATAGCAGAGATTGAAAGGATTATTTTGAACACAAATATGCCCACAAAGTAACCTAAAAGAAACAGATACTCTTCTATAAATATAAAACCTTCCAGGCCTAATTAGGAAGATAGAGAGAGAACAGACCAGTAACACATAAGAACATTAAATCAATAAGTCAAAATCTTATTAGAAAAAGCTCAGAACTAAACATACTTATGCATAAATTTTACCAAATTTTAAAATAAGAATTATTAGAAATATTTTCTTAAATTCATAAACTCCACCAGAGTAGAAGATGCAACAATTCCATACTCACTTGCTATAGTTTAGGTCTAAAATATCCTTAAAAGTCTCCTGTTCAGAGGAGGGACTTTTGAAAAGGTCACAAAAGTGTTGTACTCATTAGTGGATTAATAATAAATTCATACTAAATACACCATTATATTCCGTTTAGTTACATAGCAAATAATGTGTGTGCACAGTACTTTGATGACCACTGAAACTACTGATCAATGTTTTATGCATTCGACCTGGATATTTAAGTAGTGAATTTGTGAAGTTAAAGTGTATTAATTGATCAGTTTTACAGATGAATAGACATTTTTCAAAATGAAATTTAAGAATTCCATGTCAATGTAGGGTACCAGCTGAGGAAAAACTACATTTTTCTTTAAAAATCTGTAGTATCACTAGATCTGTGAAATACGCTGTTGGGATTTCAATCAGGATTGCGTTGAACCTGTATAGTAGTTTTGGGAGTATAGCCATTTTGACGATATTGTTTCTTCCTATCCAGGAGCAAGGTATGCCTTTATTTTTTGATATCATCTTCTATCTCCTTTTTTAGAGTGCTATAGTTTTCAGAGTAGAGGTCTTTCACCTCCTTTGTTAGATTGATTCCTAGATATTTTATTTTTTAGTTGCTATTGTGAAAGGAACTGACTCCCCAATTTCTATCTCAGTGGGTCTACTGTTTGTGTATACAAAGGTTATTGATTTTTGAACACTCACTTTGTAATCAGCTACATGGCTAAATTTGGTGATTAGGCCCAGAAGTTGTTTAATTGAGTTTTTAGGATCCTCTAGAGTATCATGTTATCAGCAAATAATGACAATTTAACTTCTTCTTTTCCTATCTTTATTCCTTTTATTTCTTTCTCTTGCCTAATTGCTATGGCTAATATTTCCAGAAGTATATTGAACAGAAGTGGTGAGAGAGGACATCCTTGTCTTGTTCCTGATCTTAGTGTGAAAGGTTTCAATTTTTGACCATTTAGTATGATGCTGGCTGATGGTTTCTCGTAGATAGCTTTTATTAGTTTGAGATACAGACCATCTATTCCGATCTTCTGTAGGGTTTTGAACATAAATGGGTGTTGTATTTTGTCAAACACTTTTTCTGCATCAATTGAGATGACCATATGGTTTTTGTCCTTAAGCCTGTTAATACAGTGTATAACATTTATTGATTTACATATGTTGAACCATACTTGCATCCCTGGGATGAATCCAACTTGGTCAGGGTGTATAATCTTTTTGATAATTCTCTGTATTCTGTTTGCCAGTATCTTACTGAGGATTTTTGTTTCGATGTTCATTAGGGATATTGGCCTGTAGTTAACTTTTTTGGTTGAGTCTTTCTCTGCTTTTGGAATCAGGGTAATGGTTGGTTCCAGAAATAAGTTTGGGAGTACTGCTTCCCTTTCAATTTCATTGAAGAGTTTCAGAAGTAGAGACAGTAACTCTTCTTTAAAAGTTTTATAGAATTCAGCAGTAAAACCATCAGGTCCAGGACTTTTCTTTGTTGGCAAGTTTTCAATTACATTTTCAGTTTCACAGATTGGTACTGGCGTATTTAACATTTCTATATCTTCTTTATTCAACTTTGGGAGTTCATATCTGTCTAGAAATCTATCCTTCTTCTACATTTCCCACTTTATTAAAATATAAATTTTCAAAGTGGGTGTTTATTATCCTCTGGGCTTCCTCTGGGTTGGTAGTAATTTATCCATTCTCATTCCTAATAGCATAGATATGAGCCTTTTCCTTCCTTTGTTTAATAAGGTTGGCTAAGGGTCTGTGAATTTTGTTTATCCTCTCAAAGAACCAACTTTTCAATTCATTGATTTTTTGAACCATTCTATTGGTCTTTACAGCATATTTCACAGATCTAGAGAAAAAAATCCAAACTTTCATCTGGAACCACAAAATACCTAGAATAGCAAAAGCAATCCTATGCAACAGGGATGTGGTGGGGGTATTACAACCCCGAACCTGAAACTATACTATAAAGCCACTGTGATAAAAACTGCATGGTACTGGCACAGTAACAGACCCAAGGATCAATGGAGTAGAGTAGAAGATCCAGAAACTACTCCAGATACACTGAATCACCTCATCTTTGACAAAGGAGCCAAATAGCCTCTTTAATAAATGGTGCTGGAAAAGCTGGGCTTTAACTTGCCAAAGATTAAAACTAGACCTAGCTCTTTCAGAGTGTACCAAGCTAAAATCAAAGTGGATAAGAGACCTAAATATTAAAACAGACATTCTAAATCTGCTGCAAAACAGGTTAGGTAAAACCCTTGAAGACATTGGCTTAGGGAAAGACTTCTTGAACAAAACCTCTATAGCACAGGAATTGTCTGAGGAAATTAACAAATGGGACCTCATCTTCTGCACAGCAAAGGAAACCACCAACAGAGCAAAAAGGCAACCAACATGTGGGAAAAAATCTTTCCCAGCTGTTCCTCAGACAAAGGGCTACTATCTAGAATATACAGAGAGCTCAAAAAAATCAGCCCACCCAAATTTAAAGACCCAATTCAAAAATGGGCTCTGACATGAAAAGATATTTTTCAGAGGAAGAAGTAAGAGTAGCTAAGAGGTATATGGAGAAATGCTCAACATCATTAATCATTCGAGAGATGCAGATGAAAACAACAGTAAGATTTCATCTCACTCCACATAGAATGGTTGCCATTTCAGAATTAGCCAGCAATAAATGTTGGCAAGGCTGCGGAGAAGAAGGAACCCTTCTCCACTGTTGGTGGGACTGTAGACTCGTACAACACCTATGGAGATCAGTTTGGAGATTCCTCAAAAAGCTAGGATTGGAGGTCCCATTTGACCTGGCCATCGCTCTGCTAGGTATATACACACAAGAATTAAAAGACTCGGGCCGGGGATATAGCTCAGTGGTTCCGGCACCTGTCTTGCAAGCGCAAGGACCCTGGTTCAATCCCCGGTAACCACATAACAATACTGGGTGTGGAGACTCACCCCAGCGGCAACCAATACCACATACCAGTGCCGGGCGTGGTGGCTCACGCCTGTAATCCCAGCACTCGGGAGGCAGAGGCAGGAGGATTGCTGTGATGTGAGTTTGAGGCTGAGCTCAGGGCCAGCCTGAACCACAAAGTGAGACCCTGTC